>CM053507.1:151903231-151935906 GCA_028627145.1 Eidolon dupreanum | reverse complement strand
CCCTCTGTTTGTGCAGCGTCATCCTGGTCTCGGGAGGTAAAAATTGGTTAACTTTGTGTAGCTTGGTGTTCTCGAGTGTCAGTTTTTGGCTAATAGCTTTACTGATGCTAAAACGATGCCTTTCATGAGTTTTAAATTTTAATAAGCCATCAGATTCTGACTTCCCACATTTCCCCCAATAGCCACTCATGTTTTTCCTTTATTTTTACACATACCCCTGCTCCAGTTTTATTCCTTTGAAATTTTCTTATTTTCCTGTGTATTACACTTTATTAATCTGTTGAAGATGATAATACTTCTTGCCTGATGGATATTGGATATAAGCTTTTGTTTTACAATTTAATTTCTTGTGAATGCCTGTTATATACAGATTTGGGGGAATAGGCCTGAATTTTATGAGGCCAGATAAATGCAACAAACATTTGTAAAATTACTGACATTGGATCAGTGGTGACAAATATGTAATGATTTCTTTTTTTATTGTGACTGGTTGTGGATCCATTTGTCTCGAAGATATTTTCCTGAAATAAGGCTATATAAAATGACTCATTGCACTGAACACTGTACATTTTTTCACGTTCTCTCTGCAAACAGAGCAGCCATACCACACTGCGACCGCGGATACCCGCTCTGTGCTGCCCAGTGCTCTTCCGAGTTGTATCCTGTGGTTTATGTTGTTCACGAGTCTGTGGCTTTTTTATTTTTCTTTCTTCCGCTTTGGTGAACATTTTGGACAAAAATGGCTGCCCCAACATGCATGCGATGTAAGGAAACAAAGCAAGACGATCACACTGGCTATTCAAATGCACGTTTCAGAGTATCGTAAGTTACTTTCCAGAAGATGTTAGAGTCAAGAGAATTGAAAACATATCTTTACAGAAAAAAAAAAAATGTATACAAATGTTCATAGCAGGATTATTTGGAATAGCTAGAAAGTGGAAACAACCCAAATGTCCATCAACTGATGAATGGATAAACAAAACGTGACATATTTGTAAATGGAATATCACTGAGCCATTAAAAAAAAAAAATTCATACCTGCCACAATATGGATGAGCCTTGAAAGTATGCTAAGTGAAGGAAATCGGACATCTCGTACACCTTCATTTATATGAATTATCTGGAATAGGCAAATCCACAGAAGCAGAGAGTAGATTAGTGGTTGCCAGGGGCTGGGTGGGCGGGGATGGGGGGGCTCCTTACTGGGTACTGGGGGTTCTTTCAGAAGCGATGAAAGGACTGTGGAACTAGTTAGTGGTGATGGCAGCACAAGCTTGCGAGTATATTTAAAACCTCTGAATTTTATAGATCAAAAGGATCAATGGTGAATTTCATTACGTGGATTTTACCACAGTAAAAATATAAAAAAGGTGATGTGGTGAACAGAGGATATACAAATAAGAAGCCAGCAGAATTAGAGGAGATGGTTCGAGAGCATCGTATGTAAGTCAAGGTCTCAGGAGAACTGACAAACACGGATGAAAAGTTGCAAAACGATGACACTAAATGCGGGAATGAGTTCGGATAAGAACCGCTTAGCACAGCCCTCTGTCGTACTAACATAGTGGGTGGTCCAGTCTCAGCAAATGGATCCCCCCCCCCAAAGTAAAAGTGGACACTTTGTCACTGAATGGTGGGACGGAAACCTAGATGACGCATTTGCAAACCCGTCGCTGACACAGGCTCACGGCGTCACGAGGAGTAAGGGACCAGAGACCCGGAGCTGGACTGGACATAGAGAGGCGTTTCCTCCGCCAGGTTCCTTTCCAGCTCGTTGGGAGGGTGCACAGGTGTTCCCTCAGGTGTAGACAGGAGGGAGCAGTGATGGCCTTCACCCCACCTCAGCCACTCTCTGTCCAGAAAGGCTTCTCCAGCCGCTTCTGTGTTGAGCCCGGCCACGCATTCCCTCTGTGTAACTGAAAAGCTTACCGTCCTTAATGTTTGGTTTCGTTTGTAAGATTCAGTTTTCGTACAACTTCTGCGTTTCTGGGAGGCCATTAGAACTTTTTTTTGTGTGTCTTTATGAATGTACAAAAGCTCATTTCCCTTTATGAATTTTTCCTGTGCTCGTTGGATGCACGTTTGCTCTCTGCCCCTTTGCCTGGCCGCAAACCTTCTTCTCTGGTTCATCCCTTGCTAATGCAGATGCAAGACTTGAAACAGCTCAAACGGCAACAGCACGTTGGCCAAGTGCAATGAGGAAAGGAAAGAGGGCAGATAGAGCCAGGACCCAGAGACAGGGGAAGATCGAGGGGACAGATTCCTCTGTGAGGTTTAAGCAGAAGGAAAGAAAGAAAACGGGGAAACAGGTGGGAAGAAATGAGAATGAGGCTGCCTGGGCGCCGGAAGTAGTAAAGGAAGCAACTTCAGGGATGATGCAGAGGTTGACAATGGGATGTGAACTCTTTCTTTAAACCGAGTTGCAAGAATACAGAACTGTTTAGATTATTTACAAATATATTTTGCTTTAGGTCAGTCTACAACATACCTGTAGATACTTAGCTTGCTCTGCTGTTGAAGTGGTTTTACACTTTTTGGAAATTTTGCAGTAATTATCTCATTGAAACCTTACAATAATATTTCTGAAATATGTTTTATTTAACTGTCTATTACTATTTTCCATAATTTTTAAATAATTAACAAATCTATTTTATCACATGGATCTCATTAATACCAAACTTCTCTGATTGCTTAAAATGAAGCAAATATATTATGTAGGGTGTAGTTTGAAATAATTTATAATGGAGCATCAAGGCAGGAGTCTCTTATATAATCACATTATTGAAGGACAGCCAGATATGTCACTCCAAAATCTGCCATTTTGGCTTAAGGGTTACTTGGAGCTGAAGGCAGCTGAGATACAAGAAAAGCTCCCTGCCATCCCCTTTCATCCACATTTTCAAAGGTGTGTCTCTTCCCTTCTCTACCAGGAGAGACAAAAGTTAATCCCCTGAGACTTTAGTCCCTTGAGATTAAAGATGGCACCAGAGGAAGCTACAAAACATACTGACCTTATTCACCATTAATTTGCCTGCCTGCAGTTTACTGCCCTGGGAAGCCTGCAATCGCTTGCCTTCGCCCTGTCCTTTCTCCACGAGTTTGCTGTTCTCTGCTGAGGTGCTGTGTGAGCTGGAGTTCTAAGCCACCTCTTCGAGTTACTCTGCTTTCCGACTAATCTCCCATGTATACGTGAGGTGTACGTGTTAAAAAGTTCTGTTTGTTTCTCTCTTGTTAATCTGTCTCATTCCAGGGGCCTTTGCCGACTCAGAGGGGTAGAAGGAAGTATTTGTTTCCTCTCCTACAGTATTGTAGTTTTCTATTTTAGAATAATTGACTCGCATAGTTATTGAAATCTAACTCCTATAAAAGAACTGTTTAAATTAGGCCAACATCATCGTTGAAGATGCTTATTTTCAACAATAATATAAACTGTTTCTGAGAGTAGCGGAAGACTAACCCAGTTATGGCTGGGGTACTAAGTACCATGAAAAGTAATCTTGAAGAAACATTTAACAACATGTAAAATATTTTTGGTAAATACATCTTATAGAAAATTATTATTAAAGTGATTCAAATTATACCACAGAGAGAAGACTTAAAAAATACATTAATGCTTCAACAATTATCTTCTGAAGCAAGTTAAAAAAATGGTTTTAACCATATAATATATCTTTTCCAGTTTAACATGGTTTTAATAATAAGAGGAACAATAAATAATACAAGTTTACATAAGAGTGAGGTTTTTATTTTCTTGTGTCAAAGACAATATGTAATTCGAAAGTGTTAACTAGTAGCAAACAAGTAGAATGTGGAGTTTGTGGTTGTTACATTAATACCTAAAGGTTTATGAGAGGAGTAAACACTATGTACTTAAAATCTCTTAGTGAAGTTCTTTTTTAATTTAAGTGTAATTATCAAACTATTTTTTTAGTTTCAGGTGTACGACATAGTGATTCAGTGTTTGTAGATTTTACAGAATGATCGCCACAGTAAGCCTAGTTAACATCCGTCACCACACAGTCATATATATTTTTTTTTTTTTGTTATGATGAGAATTTTTAAGATCTACTCTTAGCAACTTTCAAGTATGCAACAGTGTTAAACACTACAGGTGCACATTGCATCCTCATAACTTATTGATTATATAACTGGAGATTTGTACCTTTAACTCCCTTCACCAGCCCTGCCCATGTCCTACCTCCCCTCTGGTAAGGTTTTTTTTTTAAGGCTTTTTTTTTTTTTTGAGATCATACAGTATTTGTCTTTCTCTGTCTGACTCATTGCACGTAGCACAATACCCTCTAGTTCTATCCATGTTGTTGCAAATAGCAAGATTTCATTCTTTTTCATGACTGAATAATATTCCATTGTATCTATAGGTCATATTTTCATTAAGATTTTTTTTTTTGGTAATTTACAAACATATTTGAAATTTGATTTAATTTGATGGCTCGGTTGATTGACCAAATAACATTTCTTGTTTAATTCTTGTTCATACATCAGTTCAGTTACATTGCAATTACTTATTATTCTTTTCCACTATAATTAAATAAATGACACACATTAAAATGATTAAAGTAGAATATATAAGGTTGTACTGGGGCATTGGGGTAT
Source organism: Eidolon dupreanum (assembly GCA_028627145.1). Classification (NCBI taxonomy): domain Eukaryota; kingdom Metazoa; phylum Chordata; class Mammalia; order Chiroptera; family Pteropodidae; genus Eidolon; species Eidolon dupreanum. Next base: position 151,931,292 of record CM053507.1, on the reverse strand, counting down.
CTCACAATTTTCTTCTTACCCCAATCTGCTCCTGTACTATGCCTCTTATTTCTTATAGGTTTGCTGCTGTGATTAAGAGTTAGGTAGAATAGGAGAGATTGTCAGGTAAAAGCTTCCTCATATTAAAAAGTCTCATTGCTTCTCCTACCCCATATTACACTAACACAGCAGTCCCAACCTGTGTGGCACCAGGGACCGGTGCTGCTGTGAGCATCTAAGGCCTGATGATCTGAGGCGGAGCTGAGGCGGTGATGCTGGCGCTGGGGAGCGGCTGCAGATACAGATGAAGCTTCGCTCGCTCACCTGCCACTCGCCTCCTGCCGTGAGGCCTGGTTCTGTTAAGACTGGTACTGGTCCATGGCTCGGGGGTTGGGGACTCCTGCACTAACAGTAGTATGTTCACTTTAGAAAACTAGAAAAAAAGTCTAGATAAGCAGAACCAAGGCGATTAGTCGTCTATAATTCTAACACTGACAAATTATACAGACAATGCCATTTTGGTGTTATCCATCAGTATTTGTTTTTCCTGTGCTTAAATAGTCACATAAATAAATGCTTTTGTATTCTTTCAAATATTTTATGGCCTGTATTTCACACTTAGTTTTGTAATAGGAACATCTTCTGTGTCAAGAAATATTGTCCATCATTTTAACGGCCAGATATTATTCTTTGTATGGATGTACTCTATTTATTTAACTATCTTCTGTCTATTGAGGATGAATTCTTGAAGCAGAATTGATGAATCAAAGAATGTGTAATTTTTTTTGTTTTTAATGAATTAATAAATTTCCATTAGGAAAATTTGTACTAATTTGCACCTCTGTTGACACTGAACTGAAGTATTGATTTAGCTACATTCTTGTTGATTTGAGGGGATATCTTTTCTTTTATTTGCCATTGTTATAAGCAAGGGAAGGTATCATGTTTTTATTCTATTAGTAATTTAAAAATTAGCTGTATTATGTTTAATATATCTATATTTATGCACCTATATGTATCTATCTGTACACATGTACATATACAAATCTTTAAGACATTGTAAACTTGTATCTTGATTTTGTGGTTGGTCTTTACATCAGTTTTCTTATTGATTAGAAAGGTGAGCTTTTCTCTCTCTTCAAATTCATAGTAACTAAATCACAATATTGTGAAATCTGAAAGGGAAATACCACAATCCCAGCCATAAAGTGTCCAGCTCACTTAAAAAAACACATGGTTATTAAATAAGGTGTGTCAAGTACATAAAAAGAATGGGAAACATATACATTTTTAAATTTTTAAACAGGACAGTTCTCCTAAAGCATTTCAGACGGCGCTTAGGTTCACAACTCTTCCAATCAAAATATCTGATGCATGGCAAATGCGATACCTCACAGCTGCCTTAGGAATAAGTTCGTGACTGTTTGCAATAGTCCACTTTGTTCGTAGAATTTACTGGGAGTTGTACTTATCTTGTGATTATCCAAGGACATAAGCGAACGTATATTTAGCTCATTCCAGCACCATGTTTTGAAAAAGACATAGATGAAGTAGAGAATGCTAAAAAAGTACGGAGATAAGATGAATCCTGAAGCCACAAGACGTGTTTGAAGAAACCAATGTTGTTCAGGTGACTTAAGGCTCGGGAATAGCATCTTTGTACCCAAACTCTAGCGGGGCCCCAAGGCAGATTTAATGTTTTGATTATACTCTTAAGATGGAAGAAGGATTTGTAGGTAAAAAAAAGATGGGTAAACGAATAACTGTCACATAACAATGTGATATTTTCCTAAGGAAGCATCGTGGCACATTCTCTCGGGGGACCTCTCTGTCCAGTCACTGGACATTCTGTTGTAGAGATAATTGTATCGCCCGATGGTCACTGAACTAGGTTACATCGAAGGCCATTTCCGGCCTCAAGATTAAATATGACGTCATAAACTTGGACAACCGAGTAGGGCATGCCATTCTATCTGTCGTAGCTCTAGTGTTTAATGCATGAAAAAAGAGGCTATTTCGCAGCAGCGTGTTTGTTAACCTAAAGTTTGAAATTGTCTGTGTTTGACGATAGTTGGGTTGTTTGACTGAGTGAACGTAGTAAACTCTATTAATTTGTTGGTGCTTGGATTCTGTCCCAGGAGTGAAAAGCTAATAAATTTCTGCTAAGGACACTTTAAAAAGAATAAATTGAGAATTAAGATCTCATTTTGATTGTGTTAATTTATAAAGAAATATGAGGAGCGGAGGAGATCAGACACGGATGCCAATTTTGACAGAAACGGGGGCATTTCATGACGCAGTGGAAAAATTGACAGAAGAATTTGCAAATACAATGGCTGTTAGTAGAAATAAAATGGTACAAATTTGAAAGAAAACTAAAGGAGGGAGCGAATTGCTGTGAAGGTGGATTAAAGAAAGTGGGAAGCATTGCAACTCGCCGAGATATTCAAATGGTTCCTATTTGGAATGGGCTAGATTAAACCACACTAAGTACAAAACATGAAGTATATCACAAGCATTTGTGCTGTCCAGTAAGAAGAAGTCTAGTAAGAGAAATATGAATCCGAAAACCGGAATGAAAGAAAACAGCTCATTTTTGTTGTTGGACAGCTGGGAAATGTGAGATAAGCCTGTAAATAAGGGAACACAGTTTATAATAGTCTTAAGGAACTCAAGTTCATTAAATAATGTTGGCAATGTGGTATAAGACCTGGAGATTTCAAGGAATGGAGTTTAACAAAGGCAATGTGGACAGGTATTAATGATGGTTAGGGAGGTGAAGTTACCCAGAGTTCGTAAAAATCATTTCATCCAACCCCTTACCCAATGAATGGGCCTTAGCCCCATATTCCTGAGAAGTGCTTGCTAAATAGACACTCAAAAGGGAATTCATTGCCTTATAAGATAATGCATTTTAGTTTTAAATAGCTCGTATTATAAATTTGCCTAACAAAATATTTACATAACATTTATGTTATATGTGATACAATAAATCATAAGCTACTTACAAAGATACAAAAAGAAAAAGGATAATTAACTTTTGCCCAGTCTCATCCAAGTTCTAACTTCTTTCCAAGGTAAAACTTCTCCTAATTCATGGGAAATAGTTGATTGACATCATTTATTTTAACGTGCTGAAACCTGATTTTCCAAAAAAAAAATTAATGTCAAGACATTAATGGAATTCTGTTATGATTTGTGACTTCTTTATTTGAAAGTATTACATAACATTTATATAAAACATTAAAATATATTTATATTATATACAAAATTTATACATAAAATTCAGTCACCGTCTAGGATTTCGCTGCAATTACCAAGAGGAGCAGAGCTCGCTGGCCGAGCGCCCCGCCTCTGACCCCGAGCGCCCCGGCTCTGACCCCGGCCTGGCCACCCCTGAGTTCCCCGATCGCTGCGTCCCTGCCCCCGAGACAGCTGGACCCCGTCGCTGCAGACACCATCGAAGAGCCTCGCTCTTCCCTGTTTCTCTGCTTCTATTCCACACGCGTTTTATCCTCCCCTCTGGATATTTGAAGAGAAAGAAAAGGGTGTTAAAGGGCTCGATATGAATTTTTAGTTATGACTGTTAAGTAGATGCTCAACTTCTTTTCTCTTTATCACATATTTTATCATAGGATATCAGCTACTATAAAGTCATTAGGGAATTAATTCATTGAAGCCTCTATGATAAAGTATTTAGAGGTCTCTAGAAGTCACCTGGAATTTAAGAGATTTTGTTTGAGTTGCTTTGTTTTGAACTGTAACATATTAATGGCTTTTTAAAAATAGCGCAATATTGATCAGTCGCATCATTAACTGTTAAAACGTCTCTGAAGGGCTTATCCCCTGTTTCGCCTATGAAGAGCGACAGGTGTCACTTCTGTGGCACTCATTGGCTGTTTTTCCCCTGGATTCTTCTCTGACTGCGATCCGTGTCGGCTTATCTCTTGCACAACACAGCGAACTTCATAACGGTGGAGACTGCGCCACATTTCCTTGTTACTCGGGATTGCTTTCAGCACAGGGCTGAGCACCTAGTAGGCATTGGGCACAGGGCCAAGCACATAGTAGGTACCCCAGAGATATTTGTTAACTTGACGTAAGTTGAATATAACCAGTTTTGCTTGGTTTTGTTAGGGCTGCTTTTCAGGTATCATTTGCATAGAGTAATGCGCTCATATTTCATGTGTAGACATTTTGATATCCATGTAACCACCACACAGAGATATAGAATATCTTCATTCCAGAAAGTTCTCTCATGCCTCTTTCCAAGTGTCGTCTTCGCTCTAACTCAGGTAAAAACTTTTCTGACTGACACCTTAGAATATTTTTACTTGTTCTATAATTCCTCATAACTGGAAATATACAGTATGGATTCTCCTTTGTCAGCTTTTTTTTTGCTCAGCGTAGCCTTTTGAAATTCATACATGTTATTTATTTCATGTATCGGTAGTTTGATCTTTTAAAAATTTGGGGGAGTGTACTATTATATGGTTATACCACAGTATATTTTTCTCTTCTCTTTTTGGTGGACATTGTGGATGTTTCCACTTGGGACTGTTATAAATAAAATCATTGTGAATATCTGGTACAAATGTTTTTCTGGATATATGCACTAATTTTCCTGGGGGCAGAATTGCTAAAGATAGGGTAAGCTCATGCACGTGTTCATTACAAAATGCCAAGCTGTTTCTCAGAGTGATTGTGCGGTCTTACATTGTCACCCGCAATGATGGGAGATGCATTTGCTCTCAGATCCCGACTAACATGTGGTACTGTTGGCCTTTATAATACTAGTTATTCTAGTGGTCGTGTAGTGGTCATGCATTGTGGTTTCAGCGTGGAATTTCTAGATGACTATTGCTTCTATGGTACCAGATTTTAAGGGACATATGTGATATTACCCATTTTATAAAATATTAAAAATTTTTCGCAGCACAAGAAGAAGCACTTACCTTATTTCTCTGTGTCCTTGTGATACATTTAAAAATGGGAATATTAGGAGTAACGTCTTACTATATTTCTCTGAAGACAGATAAATTTAGCACAGTGCCAGATACACTCAAAAACTTTTAGTCATTATTATGAGAGAAACCAACATATTGTTATTTTATTATTGTTGGCGTTGCCCTTGAGAGGCAGGGATGGAATAGCGTGTTGCTTGGGTTCAAAAACCGGCTTTTCCACTCAGAGGCTGTATGACTTGGCACAGTTACTTAACTTTCTGTGTCCCTGTGTCCTCCTCTACATGGGAGTGACACAGTGCCTATCTCATAGGGTTGGGGTGACGTGAAACGAGTCACTAGATTTCTTGGCGAATGGTCAGTGCAATACACATGCTGGCTGTTATTATTAGTCGTAGGAGTGCTGTTAATCCTTCATATGTATGTTACAAGGATATGTATTTAAAGCAGCCATGGGTAGCCATTTATTTAAGCATTTTCCGTTTGACATCTTTGTAAAATATTAATTTTAATAGCCTGGTGTGCTGCGGGTTCATCGGAAGCCTGGGTGGTACTCTGACCCTCGGGTGTGTGGAGCTCCCAGTCGTGGTGATGCAAACCCCAAAACCTAGAGGCCTAAAACTACGGCCATGTCTCGAGCTTACAATTCTGGGCATCAGCAGTTTGGGCTGAACTCAGCCACTGAGTGTCCTCTGGTCTAGGACACACTTCTGGTCAGTGCTCAGCGTCTAGGGGCATCAGCAAGTGGTGGCGTCTAGTCACACGTCTCTCGTCACCCAGACAGTTACGATGGCTTGTTCACAAGGAGGCCAGGTAGGACTCCAAATGCAAGGTACAGGATGCTCTGTCTTTTAGCTCGGTGTCGTTCCCACCGCATTTTATTACCCAAAAGAAGTCACAGGCCAGCCCAGATCCAGGGCGGGAGAACGAGGCTTTCCCTGTCCTGGAGGTGAGGAGGCAAAGCGGGAGGGGAAGCATCGTGACGTGTCAGCCTACTGCAGACAGATAGGAAGTCTGCCGCACTGAAAATGTATTTTTATGCTTAAGAAATAGACTGTCCCTAATTCCTCCTGGGAAAGTCACTGAAGAGCAGTAAAGTTTGTCAAAAATAATGCTGATACCACTTTGATGTACCGTCATTTAAAAGTGATGAATATTTGAAGCCTGAAAGGAGGGGATCACATTTAAATGGTTCTGCCTGGGAGGTGTGATTCGTCTCAGGGAGCTTAAGGATCAGTGTCCTCAGCTCCCCTCGGCCAAGTCTAGTGAGATAGAAATGGAGACACCAGCCTGGACTTTTCTAGGAGAAAGGGCAGAAGAGAGGGAGATGGTCCGTAGACACGGCGGCTGCAGGTGGTGTCAGCAGGAGGATGTTTGGTTTATTTTATCACCTTTTGTCCTAAAAATCCTATAATTCCAATGACCTAGAAAATAAGACGTTAAGGGAAAACCAACCTTTTATATTCTCTTGGGAGATCTTTGCTCTAATGTTGTAAAATGCTGTTGAGCTGATTTTAAACCATGTTGCCTCTCTGCGTGCGTGCGTGCGTGTGTGTGTGTGTGCGTGTGTGTGTGTGCGTGTGTGCGTGTGTGTCTTTCCTAAACAAAACTGCATGGAATTGAAGAAGTTTGGCTGGGGGAATGGTGAAATAAAGAAAAAAACTTTCTCATTCGTTTTATTGTGGGCATTATTTTCATTTTAAATGCATTTGGGACTTTTAGAGAAGTTTTATGATAATTCTCACCACCTAAAGATCCAGTTGACAAAATGTGGATTTAAATCACAATATAAATTCAGTTTACGAGAGCTTTAAGTGTCAGCTGTAATGTCCTTCAATGGATTTTTTAGAGAGATTTTTCCAGATTTGATGTGAGCTCTCAAATAGCTTCTATTATTTACAACTATCAGAACACATATGATGCTCTATAATTTTTATCTAAAAGGAATATAGGACAGCCTTCCCCCCCCCCCAGTTTAATTTTAAATTTCCATCAGAAAGAAATCAAATCATCTGTATAAATCATATTGTAGAATATTGTCAAATGGTGTTAAATATTTTAATGCTTTCGCAATTACTTAAAATTACAGAATATTTTGAAGATTTTAGTTAAGGTTGTTTGTCATTTTAAAAATAATGAACTAAAAATTAGACATAAATCAGATGGCACCTTTCAAGTCTTGCCAACCCTCACCCACTTACATAAAATTTGAACTTCCTTGATCTTCTCTCTAATCTATCCTTACCTATTTAATCATAAGACATTTTTGGACTTATGAAATACTGTATACTTTTCTTATTTGTTATTTTAATTTCCAGGCTACGTACACATGAATTTAAAGCTGCATAAGACCGCAGATTTCTGACTCTCCTTGAGGGATGTATACTTAGCAACTAGAGCAGGACTTGGCACAAAGGGAACAGTAAATAGATATTGGATGAACGAGCAATTAATTGGATAAATGAATGCATTTACCTGGTCCTTAAAAAGAACATAATTAGTAAGAAATCATCTTTCAATATATATCTCATTTTATATTTAGAAATAGTAGTAAATGTGTAATTTTAAGTTTCTCTGACAGAGCTGCCTTCGTCTCACCGGTCAAAATAAAATCTAATTTCAGCCTTTTTCGTAGTATTTAACAGACTTATTTTCAAACCTGGCTTTTGTCCCTGTAGTTAGAATTACTCAGTTAGAATTGGTATATTAATTTTTTTTAATATGCAGTGCCTCATCTATTGCTCAACTCAACTAATTATCTAATTAACCTTGCATTCAGAGAAAGTAGTTTCCTAATTACATTCTCTATGTATCAAAATGCCCTTGAAACAAATGGGAATTTAAAAATTGGCTCTTCTCATGCCTCTCTCCCCTTCCCTCCTTTCTCCTGCCCCTCACTCTTCCTCTCTCTCTCTACCTCTGTCTCTCCCTTTCTCTTCTAGAACTTAATGGTGTTTTATAATTAAAACACTGGTTATCCAGGAATTCTGCTCCTTGTTATTTACCCAAAGGACTTAAACACTTACGTCCACATAAAACCTTGGGCGTGGATGTTTGGCAGCTTTATTGACAGCTGCCAAAACGTGGCAGCAACGCTGAGATGTCCTTCAGTAAGTGACTAGAAAATAAACTTTGGTCCATTGAGACAGTGGAGTGTTGTTTAGCACCAAACATTATTGAGCCATCATGCCACAGAAAAAGCATGGAGGGCACTCAGGTGGTATTGCTGAGTACGAGAAGCGAGTCGGAAAGGGCTGCGTCCTGTACAGTTCCTACTGTCCGACGTCCTGAAAAAGCCAGAGCTGTGGAGACAGGAAAAGGATCAGGGCCTGGATCAACCTCTTAAAATAGGTGGCAGGATTGTTTGGGGAGTTTCACAATTTTTCTTTTAAACAGTACTTCTTTCTTAAAGCCAAGAGCCTTACAAATTGGCAAGTGGATGTTTATTTTGAGCCCAAATGGTGGCACTAACAATATTATTTATAGCCGCTCTTTCCATTTACCCCAGAGAGAGGATCGGAGTACATTTAGTCAGTGAACCTTCTTCTTTTTTTAATAAAATGTTTTATCAGAGAAACCCGAAAATGGTGTGAAGGCTCGCCCATTTGATGGCTTTCAAATAGGAGCTTGGTTCACCTGCAGGAAGTAACAACTTGGTGGATGATCACTTTCAAAATGTTGTTGGTTTTATTCCTCAAATCCGGATTTGGGCTAAGCCGTCCTTCATGTGCCCTTGACCCTTCACTGAATTCATTGCAAATTGAAATGTATAAATCCACCGTATGTTCTGATATTGAATATCTACAGCAGTTATGTTGAAATCTCAAATGCATACAGATGTATTTTTCGTGCCCATTACTGTAGAATAAAATACTTTGGAAGCAAACACTAATTACTTTTGTGATCGGGAGGAAAACAGAAATCCATATCAATTTAGATTATTATGGTCTGCATCATATCTGCTCATGAATAATCTGTTTTAGCTATTTATTAAATTATAAATACATTTTTATAAATCTGGTTGACATTTAGATATTTTATAAAGCACAATAAATGCCAGAGAAAATTGAATTAAGAAAGCTCGTAATATGCTTTATTACTAGTTAAAAAAAAAAATTGTGGCTCTAAGTGGTTCTGCCCTATATCAAGAATAAATCTGATTGGAGACCAGAGAATTTTTTTTTTTTTTTCATGCCAGAAGCCTTGGCCTTTTTGTCAATAGCTGTTTTTTAACAGCTTCACCTTGTGTTTTATTCCTTTCGACTTGAAAGAAATTTGATTATCAGCCTTGAGCTGAAATCATAATCACAGCAAAAGGAGGCAAGTCATTTAGGGGATAATAGGAAGTCATTTGAACAGCAGCGTGCATCCGAGTTTGGCTGACTCATATGCACACGCTCAGAGCACTCACGTCGGACCTCACACTGGAATCTACTTCTGGCTTCTAAAGTACATCTGTTGGTCTTGTACCCTCGGCCACCAAAAGCGTGGTTTAGGCTGGCCTCACCTGGTTTCAGAAAAAATTCTCTAAGCCACCCCACAAGAACTCAACTTTCAAATTCACTTCTAGTTTACACAGTTTAGCACTCCGCTTGTCAGTAATCACCAGCGACATCAAGTCGTGGTCTGAACAGGATAGAGGCAAGGCCACGCGCCGGGAACCATACCAGCGTGTATGCGTTTTGTTCTATCTGAAGTGAACTTGAACTTTTCCCTACTGACATTCTCCTCTGTGAAAGAAATGTCGGGGAGTAAGCGGGGTGAAGAAGGACCGTTAACGTTTACTTCTTAAAACGTTGAATCGTTTGGTTATGCAATTTTAAAAATAACGTAAAACTTTGTTATGGGGAATCTTGGTTTGTGTTCACTGGTGTCCCTTGAATGAAGTCCCTGCAGCCCTGTTTATGGGATGCAATCCAGTTTTCTCCGATGAACCCTTCTGCTGGGATCCTGAGCCCGCTCACTGTAATTCGCTTCTGCTTCGCGGAGGATTTCTCCGCCTCCATCATTTTCTCATCAGAAGAGTATGAAAGACAAAGAGCCACCACGTCTGCCCGCTGGTGACGCTAAGGAGGTATTAGTCCCTTTTTCTTATATGGAGGAGCATTTAGTGAAATGTCGGCGTTTCTCATTCATAAGTTTATTAGTCCATTTAGGGTCTTATTTGTGTCTGGCGATGACGAGCAGAAAGTATGTGCTCCATTAGTATTTAAGAATAAGAAATATGAATGGGATTTTGAGCAATGATGTACCCTTTCATTGTTTCTTGTTATATGCAGTAGTAGCCATTGGCTTTCAGGAGCCAGCCTAGAAGAATGCTTTGGTCAGGTGTGACAGCATGTCATAGTGATTGCGAGATGGTATCCTAAACACCTTGCATATATAAAAATCCTTCCTCTCCAATACTATGAAGTATAGATATTGTAAATTTAGGTAACTTTCCCATCATTCCAGACCTCCCAAGTGGAAGAACCATGCCATAAATCCATGGTCTTACTTTAAAAATATAACAATTATTGGGATATAATTTACCTACTGTACAATTCACCTGTTTACAGCATGCAATTTAATGGTTTTTCATATAGTCACAGAGTAAATAATAACTACATTCATCACTGCAGTTAACTTTATAATATTTTTCTGCCCAAAACCCTTACCCTCCTTAGGAACCCCTGCTGCTCCCCATTAATCTCCCCTCCCAGACCTAGGCAACCAATCTTCTACTTCCTGTCTCTACAGATTTTCCAACTGTGGGCATGTCATATAAATGGAATCACACAATACGCGGCCTTTTGTGACGGACTTCTTTCAATTAACAGTATTTTACGTGTTGTAGCGCATATCAGTTTTTTCAATGCCAGAATGTTTACCTGTGTGAGCGTGCATTTCATCTAGTCCTTTATTAGCTAAAACGTGTTAACCCGCGCTGTCCACTGCGGTGCTGGTCCGTTCCCGAGGTGGTAGCGCCGGGAACGCGGTCCGGGCTGCCCGCTCTTCAGCACTGCCGTAGAGGACAGCGCCCAAGCAGTGCGCGAGTCCCTCACGACCACGGGACCGCCGGAGCCTGAGTCGCAGGGGCACCGCGACACAGCCCACCCCAGCTACCCCACTCCCTGTCTGCCCTCAGCACCCTTCCGCTGAGTCACAAGAAAGGAAGGAAAGACTTGCAGCAAATGTTTGGGATGGACTGGATCTTTGGAATACTGTGTAAAAACTATAAAGTATCACCTTTTAATTTTTTCCTTTTTAAAAGAATTATGGCACCTTTAGTTGAGTGTTATTGGAATTTCCTGTAAATCTAGTACTTATTAGTAAATGAGCTGCATAATGATATTTAGTCTGCTTTTTTTTTTTTTTTTTTTTTTTTGATGAGATATTCAAGATAGTAGCGTCAAGAAAGAATCACTTGGTGACATGACCTGTTCATTGCAGTGTAGTGGGAAGTTGGGAGCAACTATAAAAAGCAGGAAGTTTCTCTTACAAAACATTTCCTTTAAAAGTTCATTTATACACCTATTCATTTCATCCTTCGCATCAAATCAAATGCTTTATAGCTTATGTAAAAATTACGTAGCTTAGTTATGCTCAGTTTTCCCTGTTACTAAAGTGTGTTAATCTGTTTAAAGAAATAAGCTAATTGTGTATTATTCATTTCTCATTGGAAAATAGTTGTCAGAATATTAATCTACACCATTTATATCCAGTGAACCGTGTTTAGAGCCAGATTTCGTTAGCACTTCTTTGAATTTCACATGACCCTTGACATTGATTACCAAGGGGAGGAAGGGTGTTACATCACTCACGAGCAAGACGCCCAACATCTTCTCGCTTGAATTCACAGCGTAACTTAGGTGAAACACTGTTGGCTTTGGTGATTAGGAAAGTAATGAAGGCAAGGAGTCAGCTTTATCATATCATGTGATCTGACCTACCACATAACGTGTCACTTCATGTCTCATTTTCCCAAGATGTTTATTTATCAGAAGCGAGTAAACAGCACAGGCCGTCTCTGTTGCGATGTGTGATACGAGGCTTGACACCATTGCACAATCTGTTGAGACTGTACGTTTTGAAAACATTAAATATTCTATAAAGAGCCGGTTGGCCAGTGAGGAAATTTATGCAGGAATGTGTTCAGAAACAGCTTACAGAGACATAACTGGTGTTCTGCGAAGCTCAGGAAGACTGATAAGGATGTCGGGAGAACCTTATTTTTAGCTCCCTGTGAGCAGGTAGAAGACACCTATGGGCTCACTTTCCAGTGCTGCTGGGGCCTTGCCGTGCGTTTCATGCCCAGAGCTGTCAACGGTTTTCAAAGTTTGACACCTGAGCCATGCCTGTACAAATGGGACGAAACGATCAGGGATAGCTCACAGTTATCGGCGCTGGACATTTCTGGTTCCGCTCCGGCCTGGGTATTAGTGGCCCAGCATGGCAGGGCACATCGGGGAATGCGCTCTGTTCCAAGCACGGAGACGTGGATTTGACAGCCGAGCTCCATTGCTCCAATCGGGATTAACTGAAGGTTGTTTTACAATACATTTGCTTCAGGGACCATTCAGGGACATCTTGAGGAATGATTGTGCTCTCCTTTATTTATTTATTTTTGGTCGTTGGTGACTTTTTGTGTTTATTGGCTTATTGTTTTGCATCAACGTGTTATTGCATTTCTGAGTGACGCGCTTCGCCTGCGGCCAGGTCCAGCTTCTGGGTCTTCTCCAGTAGAGTCTGCTTCCCTGATTGTGTGTTCCTCTCGCATAGACCTTCCTCCTTATATGGCCGAATCCGTGCAATTGCACTGACACTTTCATTAAAATATTTTTGTGAGTCTTCTTTTTTTTTAAATTGAGATATCATTCATGTACCATGAACTTGACCTTTTTAGAGTGTACAATTCAGTGCTTTTTAGAATATTCACAAGGTTGTACAGACATTGCCTCTATTTAACTCTAGAATATTTTCGGAACCAAGAGAAACCCTGGGTCCATGACTAGCCATTCCTCATTTGCCTCTTGCTCAGCCCCTGAAAACCAGGAATCTTACTCTGCCTTTATGGATTTGCCTATTCTGGACATTTTACATGAATAGAAAAAATAATATGTAGAGTTTTGTGGCCGGCTTTTCATTTAGCATGATGCTTCTTAGTCCATCTATGTTGTAGTGAGTATCATTTTTTATGGATGAATTTTACTCCATTATATGGATATAAAATACTTCGTTTATTCATCATCTGATGGATGTTAGGGTTGTTTACTTTTTTATACTCTTTTTTTTTTAATTCCATTGGGAAAAATGCTGTTATGAACATCTGTGTACAAGTTTTTGTGTCGACATATATTTGTATTTCTCTTGGGTAAATACCTGGGATTAGAATTACTGGGTCATAAGGAAGTTTTATGATGCACTTTTGGGAGAATGATCAACAAAACTGTTTTTCAAACTGGCTGCACCATTTTACATTCCCATTGGCAACGTGTGAGGGTTTTTATCTCTTCACATTCTTGTCAACACTTGTCATTGTCTGTCTTTTCATAGTCATCTTAGTGGATACGAAGTAGTACCTCATGGCAATTTAGAGCTGCATTTCCCTAATCTCTAGTGATTTAAACAACTTTTCATGTTCTCGTTGTCCACTTGTGTACATTCTTTGGAGAAATATCTACTCAGATCTTTTGCCCATTTTTTTAAAAACTGGGCTTTTAAAAAATGTTGAGTTGTAAAAGTTCTTAATATACTCTGGATATGAAATGAGAATACTCTTCAATGTTATTTTTCTTCAAGATTATTTTAGCTATTTTGAGTCTCTTGCATATCGATATGAATTTTAAGATAAACTTGTTAATTTCTGCAGTAAAATCAGCATAGGATCTAGATAAATTTGGATGGTTACTGTCTTAGCCATATTAAGTCTTCTAGTCCATGAACATGGGATGTATTTCCACCTACTTAGGGCCCTATAATTTTCTCAGTAGTGTTTTGAAATTGTCTGTGTACAAATCGAGTACTTCTTTTAGTAAGTTTACTTCTAAATATTTTATTTTTGATGTGATTTTAAATGAAAAATTATTTCATTTTCAGATTGTTCATCACTAGTGTACTAAATACAACTGAGTTTTATATGTTGATCTTGTATCCTATAAGTTTGCTGAATTTGTTAATTAGATCTAATAGTTTATTTAATGGATTCCACAGGATTTTCCATATAGAATATTAATATCATCTGCAAATTAAGATAGCTTTACTCTTTCCTATTCAATTTGTATGCATTTTATTTTATTTTCTTGCCTAATTGCTCTGGCTGTAATTGCTCTGGCTCAACCTCAGTGTTGAATAGAATTAGCAAGAGCAGGCATCCTCGTCGTGTTTCCGACAAAGAAGGCTTTCATTCTTTCCCTAATAATACCTGTGGGTTTTTTGCAGGTGAACTTTATTAGGTCGAGGAAATGCGTTTCTACTTCTTGTTCGTTGAGTGTTTGTATCATGAAAGGGTGTCGTATTCTGTCAAGTGTTTTTGGTGTATCTATAATTATGTGTTCTTTTCCTTTTACTATGTTAATACGGTATATTGTATAGATTGGTTTTCATATGTTTATCAACCTTGCATTCCTGGAGTAAGCCTTTTAGGACATTGGTTCTTTTTATTTCTTGCTGGATTTGGTTCATTAGTATTTTGTTGAAGGTTTTTGTGTCAGTCTTCGTAAAGGGTATTTAATCTTTGGTTTCCTTGGAATGTTCTTGACTAGTTCTGGTAATACTGGGTATTGGGAATTATTACTTTGCTATTACTGCTGTGTTAGGGTAATACTGGCCTCATAGGCAGAGTTGGGTTGCTTTCTTCTCTTGTATTTTCTTAGAGAATTTCATTAAACATTTTGTAGAATTTACCAGTGTTACCGTCTGTTCATGGACTTCTCAGTGGGAAATTTATTATTTGTTGTAGGTCTGTTTGAATTTTCTATTTATTCTTGAGGCAATTCTGTAGTTCATGTCTTAGGAATTCATCTGTTTCATTTAGGGTATCTAATTTGTTTTACAGATTAATTCATTGTATTACCTTATATTTATTTTTTTAATTTGTAAGTTTGATTTTATTCTCCCTTCTTTTATTCTTCTAGTATTTGAATCTTCTCCATTTTTTTCATATCCAATCTAGCTCAAGTTTTCTTAATTTTATCAAAGAACCAACTTTTAATTTCATTAATTTTTCTCTGTTGGGTTTTTTCTTCTGTTTCATTTATTTTTCCCTCTAGTCTTTATTATTTCATCTCTTCTGCTAGCTTTAGGTTTAGTTTTTTTTTTTTTTTTTTTTTTTACAGTATCTAAAGATGGAAGATTAGGTTATTGATTTGAAACATTTCTTCTTTTTTAATACAGGCATTTATAGCTATGAGTTTCCCTTCAAGCACTGCTTTAACTGTATTCTGTTAAGTTTGGGTATATTGCATCATCATTTTCATTCATCTAAAAGTAATTTCTGTTTAGCTTTTTTCTCTGGCTCCTTGGTGTAATATGTGAGTGAATAATTTACTTTTTAAATATCTGGAAATTTCTCAAATTTGCTTTCAATTTTGATTTATAATTTCATTTCATTGTGGTCAGAGAATATATTTTATATCATTTCAGGTCTTTTAACTGTTTTAAGTTTGTTTTATGACCTTTTGTAGTCTAAATTAGAAAATGTTTCCATTTATACTTGAGAAGAATATGTGATTTTTAGTTTTGGAGTGGAGTGTTTAGTAGATGTTTGTTAGTCGATTTTGTTTATAGTGTTATTAAATTTTCTATTTCATTGTTGATCTGTCTGATTTTCTATTCACTCTTGAAAGAGAGGCATCGCAGCCTCCAGCTGTTTTTGATGACTTGTCTATTTCTGCTTTCAATTCTGCCAGTTTTCCTTCATTTATTTTGGATCTCTATTTTTTAAGTGCATATTTGTTTACCAGTATTATATTTTCTTTGTGGATTGGCTATTTTTTTTTTCATTGTAAAATGTCCCTCTCTATTTCTAGTAACATTTTGGCTTAAACTATTAAAATCTGTTGTTACCAACATCAGCCCAGATCTCTTCGGTTACAGTTTGCCTGGTATTTTTTTATCCATTTACTTTCAACCAGCTGTGCCTTTGAATCTGAAATGTTTCCCTTGTACTCAGCCCAGAGTCGGAGCATGTATTTTTTTTAAAAAATCTATTATGCAAATCTGCACCTTCAAATTGAATTGTTTAATGCATTTACGTTTAATATTATTATTGATAAGGTACGGTTCCTATCTGCCTTTTCGTTATTTGTTTTCTATGTGTATCATGTCTGTTTTGTTTGTGACGCTCTTATTTATTCATCGCCGTTGACATCCCTGCGGTGCAGGCCTCCCATGGCAGGGACTCAAAGGATGCCCTGCTTGGTTTAGACTAATTTTGCCAACGCAGATTGAAATCCTCCTGATGCCAGGTCTGCTGAGCTCTCAAAAGAAATGGGAATTCCAGGGTAGTTTTTTTTTTTTTTTTGTACTTTCTGTTTTTTTCTCTCTCTCTTTTTTTTTAATTTGGAAACTAATTGAAGTTTTTAAAAAACACCGTAGACCCAACGAGCTATATCTACCAGGCAAATAGAGTCAAAGAGAAAACTTTTGACCTCAGTGTTTTCCATTTTTGAGGGAAATGGCGTGCTTGCTTTCACATGCTCTCTCTCCCTCCTTTACATCGATCCTTTCCACCTGTAAAATAATATGAAGGAACAGTAGCAAGAGCCTACTTGTATTAAACGCTCTGTAGTATGCCAGGTCCATTCACGTCACTAACTCTTTGTGTCCTAACCTGTTTCAGTTGTCAGGTGGAATACGTGAAAATTTTATCCGGCAACAATGAAATAACTCCAAGAGTTTCTAAGTGTTAGAGCTTACGGAACCAAATGTGTGGATGGGAAATGCATGTGTCCTTTAGGCTGAGACTGTGGTTAAGGAGAAGTTTGAGCAACAGTCACAAGACTTGGCTTTTGCTTGTCTTCAGTTAACTTCCTGGGTACTTTTTAAGTTTCCCACTCTCGTAGACTTGAGTTTTTCTCTTTCATGAAATAAAACGCTTACCCCCGATGATTGTAAAATCCCCGTTTTACAGGCCAGTGTTATTTGACTGACACTGTGGAGCAACGGGATCCGTGTAAGAAATATTTCACAGTCAGTACCACACGTGTGAGGGCGAACAGTGCAGAATGTCTGTCATTCACTGTCCCTAAAAGTAATACCCTCTCAGATTTACACAGCTCCTGGAGAGACGTTTATAGCATAAGCGTTGCCTTTCCACTTTTTCACCCCAGCACTTTCCGCTTCATCATCCTTTGTCCTTATTTTTACTCTGATGCCGTCAGCTGTAGCTAACGTTGGCCTAATGCACACACCTCTCCGCGCTCTCTTTAGCAATGGCGTCCTTTGCATCCCAGTGGCGTAGGAAGCACCTGTCAGACTTCAGGTGTTCCTTGCTATTTTAACTAAGATTACCATGATTATCCTGGATCTGAAAGCCTTGCAACCCTTTACCCTGGACTTGCTTTTTTTCCTGCTCCCACTCATTTCCTATTATCCTGTAGACATAAAAGATTGCAGGTGAAATGCTATCAAATGTTCTTACTGCAAGTACTCGACTGCACAAATCCGGTTAGCTCTCAAATGATAGCTATCCAACCTGTCTTTCAAAGCAGTCAATGTGTTTTGAAATTTTCACATTTGATTTACAAACAAACAAACAAAAAATCTCCCTTGACTTTACCCTCCTGTTTTTCACACTTTTTTTTTTCCTTCCTAAAGAATAAAATGTAACAGCTGAGGCGCGTAGCCCAGAATGAAAATATCAGAAATGGAGAAACAGACTGAATAAAAAACACACGTACCATCCACCCCCCCCCCTTGAAACAACATGAATGTCTTATTGGATCTGACAAAATACAATAAATTCCTAATTGAAGGCTGTTTCCTCATTCCTGATCCAACCTGCCCTAACAGCAGTAACAGCGGGAATGAGTCACAGCCTCTTCAGAAAGCGACGCATTGTGGATTGAGTTGGTGACGGATTCTTTTCCCTTGATTTCAAATACTCTTGCCTCTGTCTTTCTGTCAACCCTAGGATAGCATGTTGATTTGTCATTTTATATTGATTTTAATTTGCTTCATTATTTTCTTGGAACCACTGAAGAAATAGATCACACTGAAACGTATTTGACAAGAAGCAGAACGCAGCCTTTCAGCGACACCAGAAACGTTGGGTTTTCTTCCTCTTGAGGCTTTTAATGACTCTTTGCCAGTCTATTTTTTGCCCTCCGAGGTAGCAGGAGTGCACAGAGTGCTGCTTGAAAAAGTCCTGACAGGGAGTGCCACCGTGCAGCTGTGGGGACAGGTGACTGACGCCCTCGGTGGCCCCCCGGCGGGAAGGCCATCTCGCTGGTTTTCTCCAAGGCTCCGGCGTGCTGAGGGGAGTCGGCAGTGTGCCTTGGATCTGCTGTCGAGACGGCGGGTTCGTTATGTCATCGAGTGGTTTGTTCACCTTCACAGCACTTTAGAAACATGTATGATTAGGTAATTGTTTGGAAAATTGCTTCTATGGAAAGAAGTTGAATAGAAACGTGTTTTTTAAGCAATACTTTTTTTTTTTTTTTTTCCTTAAAACTGCTCTTCACTTAAATATCACAGAACTTCTCAGGTAATCCTCAGCCTTTTTTTTCTGAGGTATGGAATGTGGAAGATTCTTAATGAAGGACACATGTCTGGTACAGTGTCAGCACTTAATAAGTTCTTATCATTAGATGTATGAAAACTAATTTAAAAAAATGGGGGGATTTCATGACATGAGGGGACACTGTTATTTTTAAGTGAAAGATAAAAGTAAAGAATAACTTTGGCGTTTTGTGAAAGATAAGAGTAAAGAATAACTCTGTCTGGGTACACAGTAGTGTTATCCTTCCCCCCAAAGTGAGGCTGAATGCATTGCTGTGGCCAGTGGAATATGGAAGGCTCCAGAACCACTTCCTGGTCTCCCCTCCCACTCTGTGGATATTGCGGAAATGTTTGTTGAAACTCTCTTTCATCCTTCTGAATTACTAATGTAAGCAAACACTGCCAGCCATCATTAGACACAGGGCATGAGTGAAAAATAAAGTCCTTTAAGGCCCTGGTTTAGATGTAAATATTGGACTGTGACCGAGCTTTTCTGGGAGATACAAGCCTCTTAGTCATCAGCCAGTTTGTTACAAAGATGTTCAGGAAACTCCACATCCCAGTGAGCCAGGAGGAATCCATCCTGGGCGACCCCGAAATCCGTGTGGTGTCGTACTCAATGGTTCTCTGTGTTAAAGCTGATGTGATCCAAATGGTTCCTTTCAGATAACAAAAATTGTGCTTTCTGGAATATTTATGCTTTGTAGTATAAATGTAGCAAAGCATTTTGTGAGTACCAGGAACATAGTTTTTGAAAAATACACTGACTTTTCCCAAATGTTAGAGATACCAGTGTTTTCAGATGAGTTGACTTAAATTGGATATTTTGGCTTCTCCTGGATTTGGGATTGATTGTGTTTGTGTGTCTCTGTGTATGTGTGTGTGAGGGAGATTATTTTCATGAATCTGTTATGTTCATTGATATAATAAGAATTAAAATGAAAAACTAGGATCTGATAGTATTAAGAACGTAAGAAAAATAAAAACACTACATATTGGCCCATGAGGTAGGACCAAAATTGTACTTTCAGGCAAATACATAGCTTTAAATAAAAGTGAATCATATGACATAATGTAAATAAATTGAACTAATGTTCAACTTGAAAAGTTAAAAAAGATCAATCAAAGATATAGGGATCAGGAAAATAATGGAAAAAAATCATTAAATAATACAAAACGAGAAAATAGATAAATCTAAGAGTCGTTACTTGAAAAGAAACATATGTAAACTGCTCAAAGTCTCATGCAGGAAAAACATGAGGAAAGTACATACAGTGAATTAGTACTTTTAATTATCTTTATATTTATAATTAGTAATTATAAGAGGGTTATATCAATATAGAGGATTTTTTGAGTGATACAATTGAAATTAACTGAAGAAAAAACATTAAGAAACAAAATAACCTCCCCCCCCAAAAAAAAAAAAAAAAACCTTGTGAAACTTATAATTATTCCCATTGGGATGCCGCTGGGCTGCCATCTTAATGGGTAACTGTTAAATTAATAATAAATGTGTAATTTATGTAGCAGGGTAGTTTCAAAACACAGAAATAAGGGGAAAAACTGTCTGTTACAAAACAGCAGATTTTGAACGTGGCCAGTTCAGAGCCTGACCTCTGAACGAGCATCAGTGGTGGCGATGCTGCGGGTGACCGAGAATCCTCCGAGTGCCTGGCGGAGTGCACCGTGCCGTGGTCTGAGCACCTGTGACCCCCCAACACTTGTATGTTGAAACCGAGGCCCCAGGGTGCTGGTGTCAGGAGGTGGGATCTGGGGATGCGGGTCAGGACAGGGGGGTGAGGCCCTCGTGAACAGGGTTAGTGCCCCGCTAACGACCCCATGGAGAACTCGCACCCCTTCCTCCGTGGGGGGACACAGAGAGAGGGCTTCTAGGAGACAGGACCAGAGGGCGTGGCGGGAGGCCCTGCGCTGGCCTGGTTTTGGCCATTTAGGAGTTTTCTTAGGCAGTGGTGAAGCTTGCGGCTCTGGACTCAGAAGGCTTGGATTCCAGTTCTGGAAATGCCAGTCGCTTCTGTGACTCTTGGGCGCCCCCATCTGCAAACCCTGGGTTACGGTAACAGTTTGATTTTGAAGATGTGGGTTATCTTTTTTAGCATGACATAGAGCTTCCTTTTTTTTTACAGCAGTATCTCATAATGTTAATGTTAAAACCAATACATCATTAATAGATGAAAATAACTGTAGATAGACTATTCGGTGAATTTTCAGTAAGTAGATATTAAATGCCCTGATGTTTACAGCCTTTTCCTATGTGATCTCTATTAATTCATCCATTTGACAGTAACTTTTGCTTTTGAAAAGGTCATCCCTTTTCAAGGTATTTTTGAGGCATATTCTTCCACTTATCTATCTTAACTAGAAAATTGTAGAAACTCAAATTTTAATGCATGACTGGAGGAAAACGTCTCAAAGTATAGGTTGTTGATAATTTAAATAATTGTAATAAACACATTAACGCTTGGGTTTGTAATAAATATTCTGACAGTCCTTTTCTTCGGGGAGAACTAGAACTGAGGCACAGGGCGAGGTCTCTGTGGAGGTCATTGTCATCCATTTTATTTGTTCATAACAGCATAAAACGATTCCTGTCCATCACACCTTCCCAGTAACGTGCACATAGTGGTGGCCCTTTGAAAGGTTTAATAGATCCATGTTTATCTTTTAAATGCACATCAGTGCCAACTTTTAAAGTAAATAATTCAAGAAAAATAATAAAACATACACGCCAGTTAGGTTGACACGGTGCGTATCTTCCTGTAATCTCTCTGTCATCCCACAGACCTGCACACTGTCACCTCCCTAATTCCGTCCGTCCTTAGGCACAGCATCTAACCTCTCAGGCCTCTAGGTCAGTCCCCTCTAATGCAGGGCCCGTGATATCAGATCCACCTGTCTCTGTGGCACGCTTGTACGGAGCACGTGGCACACGGTCCTCAGAAACGTCGCAGGTTTCTGTGTGACTGTACGGAGCGGCACCGCTCGTGGACCTGGCCCCGGGAGACGGTCCTAGCGACAAGCGTGCATTTCACAACTCGGATCACAGTGCTGCTCGTCTGCGAAGCAGCGGGCGTTTCATCCAGCATCACCGGTCATTTATGTCAGGGCCAGGTGCGGTTAGGGTAGTTCGTTTTTTTCGAAGATGCTGGCATCCAGAGGATTCAACAAAATCATAACCAAAAGACTCAGAAAAATCGATAGCTACTGTTCAGCTCCCGACCTTGCTCGTCGCCCGGAGTGAGGGTGAGGTGGCCGTGAGGCTGCGGTTCCAGGACCCGCCTCTCCCCGTCACACGCATCCCGGAGGCGTCAGCAGCGCAGCGCCTGGCCGATGGCGCCGTGCGTCCCGCACGGTCCCGGCCCGTGTTCCCTGCCCTGCAGTCCTCATCTAATGGGCAGTCAGAGTTCCCAGGACTTTGGAGCCTTTTTTTTTTTTCTAGTTAATCTGTCAATTTTTCTCGCACAGCGCGGCTGCTGTGAACGAAATTGGAGCTGTTACACTCCGTGCTTTGATACAGTTTGTAAAGTGCAAGATGGGAGACCGTCAACCAGACACAGCATGCTCGGGATTTCTTTACAATGACCGATGCGCGAGCTCTCGGCGTCTGGGCCAGGGGCTGGCCTCCCTCTCTTCTGAGGAGACTAGCACTGATTCAGAGCATCATCTGACCTGCGCATCAGCAGCGTACAGGTGTCTTTGGTGTGCCACCCGGGTCTCAGTCCAGAACGCTTGGTCTTTTGACATGTCCCCCTTGTTCTGCGTTTCTCTAGATTAAAGTCAGCATTAACTTCCATGCTGATCGTAGGTGGAGCGATGTGGTAGGTTCATCGCGGGAGCCTGAGTATCGCCTACCCACATGTCATCGTGGGAACAGGCCCTCCTCTCGACACTCTTTAGGAAAGCACATGGAATGTGCTGGAAATACACACTCGTAGAACTGTCTTTACCCCAAAGGTGGCTGGTCCCGGAAGAGCTCGACCCCGCCTCCATCAGGAATTCTAGCTCAGCAAAGCATCTTCTCTCGCACCGGGATATCTTCCCCCCACAGGACGCCTCCATATTCTTCCCCATAGAAGCATTTCCAAGATGAATGCCCAGTTTGGGACATCCCTCTCTTCCTACCCCGTGGGAGCCACAGGCAGCGTGGCACCATCATGACGTGCACGCCACCTTCCCAGCGTGTGTCTTTCGATTGTCTGTATGATGGAGGGGCTCATCAAGGTCTCCGTCATCATGCAGTAATTTTGTAGGTCCTCATTTGTCAGTGCCCGTCGGTACTACTTAAAATGTTGCGATTTATTGAGACTCGTTCACAAGAAAGAGGGAGGAGCCAAAGGAAGAGGAAAGACAATTCATTTTTCTCGATATGTATCAAATGTATACTATGCTTCAACATTGTCCCGAATATTTTATGTTTATTATTTAATATTCACCAGTGCCATAGGAGAAAAATATTACCGTTACGATTTTAGACTTCTGGGATACCTGGAATTATTCAAGAGTGATAGCAAGTTGGGTGAGCAATGTCTAGAAACCACATTTTTCTGCTCTGAAAGCCTTCATTCTTTCTGGCTTCTTGAAAGAGAAGAGACTTTTTTAAAGAGGAGATGAGTCCTTCTATTTTAAGTCCTTCATTTATATTAATACTAGAAAATAATTATATAACATCTGCAATTTTCAAGTAAGAACTCGAGCATTTTGTGCGTCCATCAAAATAAATCCATACGTTAGGGATTAATACCTCTATTTTATTTAGCCCGTTGGTTTTCTGCATTTCGTCCGAGTCAGAGAATGAAGGGGGAGGACGCCATAGAGAAGAACCAGGAGGGTGGAGGGGACGCGACCCCGAGCGCGCGGTGCCGAGCCCGGCGTGCGGTCTGCCGTCCGTCTGCCCCCTCACCTGCGCTCGGGTGGAGCTCCGTCATCTCCCGTGAGCCTTCAGGGGTCCTGCCGTCTGTCACCATCCGCAAGGTGTGCTAACGTCACCTAGAGAGAGAAACCGGTCGGAGCCACCCAATGAAAAACGAATCAATGCACATGAGCGGAAGCGTCCTTGGTGGCCCAAATTTAGGGCGGTTCTTTCACCCCGAGTTTTGACGCTTGGCTCCGTCTCCCTTTCCCTTCGAACATCCCCGTGCCGCGTGAACAGCGTCCGTGCGCACCTGCTCTTGTGCTTGGCCTTCACGGTGCAGCGTTGCTGGCGGGGTTGAGGTCAATGGCACCTCAGTGTCCTGCGGGCTCACTTCTCCGTTTTAACTCGCCACGCTGGCAGGGACTGCTGCTGTCGTTTCTTGTGTCATCTGTGGCTGCCGTCCATTGCTCCGAAGCCAGTGTCACTGTGAACTCAGGACCAGGCACACTGCTGACTTCTGCAATTCTTCAGGCCAGGACAGAGTGAAAGGAAACTCAGGAGTCTATGTTTGGTTGATTATTTCTTTACCGGTTACGATCAGTCTTTGTCTCTAAGCAAGTAGTGTTAAGTTCTCCCAGAGTTTACTTGCTCTAAAGGGAACAGCAGTTATAATTAAGAATAATTATGCCCCTGTGGCGATTTCGTAACTACCAGTTTTTACTTCTTCATCCGTTCCCCCCCTCACCCGGCCTCCAACCACCCTCCCATCTGCCAATCACCAGTTCGTTCCCTGAATCTCTGAGTCTGTTATTGTTTTGTTTGTTTATTTTGTTCTTTAGATTCCACCCATAAGTGAAATCACACGGTATTTGTCTTTCTCTGACTTATTTCACTTAGTATAATGCCCTCTAGGTCCATCCATGTCATGGGGATGTGAAATACAGCAGAGGGAAAATAGTCAATAATATTATAAGAACCATATATAGTGCTAGGCGGGGTCTAGACCAATTGGGGGTCACTTCATCTATTATATAAATGTCTAACTACTATATAGTGCACCAGAAACTAGTATAAAATAGTATTGAATGTCAACTCCAATTGAGAAATAAAAGTTTAAAAAAATAAATAAACCAGTTAAAATCCCTTGGGGGGGGGTGGGAGAATAATTCTCGTATCAACAGTGAAACCTTTAGAACATTTAGATAGTCTTTAGAACATTCTAGATAGGCTGCCGTTCTTAAAATATTTTTGTTTCAGTCAAAACAACTAACATTAGAATCTCAGGGGAGAGATCTAAAAGAAATGGCAGGTGACTCCACATGGAGCCATCTTGGGTTGCTAAAGTCTCAGAATGGAGAAATACTGGGTAATCTGGGCCCCATAAAACACAGGCTGAGCAAGCTCCATTTATAGCTCTGACGGGACCCATTTTAATTCACAAGGCACATTAATTCTTATCTCCCTCATAAACATGTGTTTGTTTGAAGCATCATCCCAGTTGTGAAATGTGGCTTGGAGTAATTCTAGATAGCATGGTCATAAAAAGCTTCGATTCCAGAGTCTCCGAGCGAGGGGTTCAGAGTTCACTCCGCCATTTGTTAGCCATGGGCTTCTGGGGGAGTTATTTAAAACTTTCTGTCCTTGGCTTTAAATGGACACAGTAACCGCCTGTCCCCACAGAAGTGAGAGTTTGATAAAATAATCTGAAACCACAGTGACGAGACTTAGCAAATATCAAAAAAAAATGTGGAGTTCTGTGATTGTTTAAGTTGGTGCTGCTTTATGAGGCTTCCAAAATTTCACTCTTTGCATGTAATTACCATAATTTTTAGTAACTCATGTTTTGCGTACCATTACTTTGTTACTTGTTTATCAACTTTAAGTTTATTCTCTTTTTGGACTTAGCCTCGCAGTGGCTGGGCTGTCTGTGAAGTCCTGCTTCCGTAAAAGCTCGTATCTCAGGGTTCTGTTTGTGAATGAATAGGCGACCTGGCGAAGAAGGACGTGGTAGTCGCGTGAACTTCAGAACTGTCGACGTCTCACCCTGCTCTGTCACCTGACTCTTTGGTTCTAAGAGAGAGCAGTGTCTTATGACATTTAGAGACGAGATTGACCTTCACTGCAGCCCACCCAAACACACAGCAATCTGCTTGGAAATCCTGAAGGATTCATCTGTTCAATGTTCACGTTCATGGTTGTCGTTAGGGACCCAGTGTTTTGGGAGGCCACACGGAGAGAAGAAATAACGTTAACAACGCAGGTGCTTGTTGTTTCGTACGCTTTGGTAGATAAACGCTCCAAGTGGCAGTGTTTGTACCTGGGAACATTATCTCTGCCTGTGCCACAAGGTCACGTAGGATCACATGATAAAATGTTCATTAGATTACTTTGTTTTGTAACACACTTCACAGTTGTCAGGCAGTGTTTTTCAATGAGGAATAATGAATCGAAATGTAAATGGAAGGCAGGGATTCACATTCCTTGTACACCAGTCGTGGCAGTATTAGTCACAGTGGCCGAAAGATAGAAACACTCCAAATCTTCGTCCACAGAAGGATGGGCAGCCGCTGCAGTGCATACATGCGTAGAAGGAAGAATTTGTAAGGCTTGAAAAAGAGAGACTCCGATTCACGCCGAAACACGGGTGCGCCTCGGAAAAACTGTTAGTGAGTGAGATCAGCTGGACACAAAAGGACAGACGCACATACAGGTTTAGTCATGTTTCATGTTCACGTTTTGTTATGGCGCTACATGCCGACATAGTAGTACACGTGTATACTTTATAAAAAAGGCAGAATTAGAAGGGTTTTTTGTGCTTTTTTTTTTTCTAATAGAAGTATCATCTCAAAAAGGTAGAACTTCTCACCCTACAGTATTTGAGGTGATTTTTTTTCTGGAAAATTGTGACTCGACGCAGAGCGTGAAGGACAGACATCTACTTGCGGGGTGGAGCGGGCCGTTGACACATTTCGGCACATCCCCCTGCAACAGCAGGAGGCGAGCGACGCTTCCCGTTCCCCGAGCGAGACTCGCTCGGTGGGGATGGGGTCCCTTCCTCCGGGCGGATGGGGTCTCGCTGGAAGCCGTGGTGGAGCGGCTGCCCCGGGGCTGGAGTGAATACTGCGTGCCTGGCCCCGGGCAGTAAACCGCACACGGCTGCAGTTTAAAAATGCAGAAGTCGTCTCCGGCCACGCCACCCTGAGTGTGCCCGATCCCGTCTGATCTCGGAAGCCAAGCTGGGTCGTGCCAGCTTAGTACTTGGATGGGAGACCACCTAGGAAGACCAGGTGCTGTAGGTGTAAAAAATAAACAGACATAAATAAAATAAAATAAAATAAAACGCAGGTGCTGCTGCTGTGAGAGATCACATCGCCTCCAGTCACGCAGGAGCGACCAGGTCGTGGGGTTTGAACCAGCGTTTCCCTAAGTCGGTCGCCAAGCGTTCTCGGACCTGGACAGGTTCCCTCCTGCAGAGGTGGAAGGGATACCGAGATCATTTTTCAGGGTGTCTCAAATGCAGCACTGGCCGCCCTGCAGTTCGGTTAAGCAGTCTCTGATTTATGGTGAACTGGGGAAATTTCTAGTTGGTATGAATTACGCAGTCCTGGGAATGAGGAGGGAGGGGGAAGGGAGGGGGAGGGAGAAGGAGAAAGAGAGGGAGGCAGAAGTGCAGTTTCTTTTCAAGAAGGCTACCGCCCTGCCCCCTGAGTACGGGAGGTTTGCATTCTTCACACACTTGTGCATGGTTTTCCAAATTGATGGCTATTTGCTTCAAAAGTCGACAGGAAATCAATCCTGGAAATTATTGTGTGTGTGGCTCAATTCGTGTGTTATAAAGTATTATTTCTTCCGTCCCCTGCATGCTGCTTGGTTTGCCCCCTCATCCTTCACGGTCACGCAGACGACGCGATGATGCTGGTCGGGGGGTTCGTCGCGGGTCCGGCGCGTGTGTCCTGGCCCTCGGCTGTTGCTCGGGCGGGTCCCGCCGTCCTCGCGGGGGTCCACCGGGTCCACCGAGGCTGCGTGTCCACTTCCCTCCGGAAACAGGTCCCCGCGTAGGTAGCGCCCCGTCGTTAAAGGAGACCTCCCCGCAGGCCTTTCTGGACTGCGGGCGGCCGGGGTAGGAAGAAGGATGCGCATCCCCGCGTGTCGTGGGGGCGAGTGACCCCCCCCCCAGGAGCAGGGAAAGCCACGTGCCCAGGGAGAGGCAGGGGCCGCGTGGGAACCCCCACCTGGCCTGGAGCGTGTCCCCCCCCCCCGTGTTCCCGTCTCGTGGCTGGCAGCCCCCACGCCCGGCCGGCCGCACCCCGCGGCCACGCGCCCTGCTGCTGTCTGCTCGACAGTCTCATCCGTCGGACGGACTTTGCACTAACGGTAGATGTGAGGGACGCTTTGATCAGCAGTCAAAACAGCAGCGAGTCGGACAGAGACGGACATAAACGTAAAACTAAATATATAACTGTCTACAGGAGCGTAAAGTTCCTACACGCAGGTTCAAGTAAGAAGTTCCGAAAATGAAACTCACACCGTGGGCCGTCCGCAGTCCC
>CM053507.1:151883003-151895112 GCA_028627145.1 Eidolon dupreanum | reverse complement strand
AGCATCAGTTAAGTTTCAGATCCTATTCTGCTTTTGCTCAGGATGGACGGGGCCGGGGACAGTGGGCGCACAGGGGTCCTGCCCGTTGCTGAAAGGCGATGTGGCTGGAGCAAAATTCGACTCAGCTTCCCAGGGCTGCCCTGCTCTGAACATCGCCGGACAAAAACGCGTCCCCTTTCCTTCTTTATCCATCTTCAATCACTGTTTTGATGTCAAAAAGCGGCACCGGTTTTATGTACCTGTCCACGTTTCATAAAGCGAGAGGACACATGATGAAAATCCGAGAATAGCACCATCAATCACCCATGCCTCCGAATCGCTGGGAGATGTTAAACGCCTCGGTGTGGGCCAGGCCGACACGCGTCGATGGGGGAAGAGGAGGAAGAAGAAGAAAGAAGGACAGCTGTTGCACCGACCTCCGCGGTCTGTGCTCGGCTGAGCCGTGGGTGCATCTTCCTTCCTTTCCTTACTTTGCCATTGAGCGAGGCGGAAGGGGACCCTGCCTCATGGGAGCCGTTTTCCACGACCCACGACTCGCGAAGGATAGAGACGTGGGGCGAACAGCACATCGCGTCACACTGTTCCTGCCGAACCGTCTCCTTCAGACAGAAGAGTTGTTCTATTTAAGTACAGAATTAAATGTGCTTGAGAGGGGTCTGCCTCTTCAACACGGGTCTCCCCTAATCCAGATCAGAAGCTCACCTGTTTGCTGTTCCTAGTAAGTGCCCAATAAAGACGCCAAGGCAGGTGACCGTCCCTGTTGGGCAGGGGCAGCTCCGAGCAGGTCAGGAAGGCTTCCAGGAGGTGGTGACGTCTGCAGCGGGCTTTGAAGTGTACGTACTCGTGCGTGTCTGGGAGATGTGAGATAAGTGAGTGTTTTGGGTGGGTGAAGCACCGTCCACAGTTGTCACTGTTTTTTTTTTTAGGTCTTATTCCCTTGAAAATTTCTATGTCTCGATTTTCAAGTTTTCTCGTTTCTGCATAGTTCTGTGGAAGGCGCATCTGTGTGTCAAACACGCCCCCGATCTCTGCTGCGTCTGTCCCCGGGCGTGTGCCGAGCGCCCAGCCCCCTGGTCGCCAGTGCCCGGTTCTGAGACAGCGAGCAGCCGGTGTCACCGCTCAGAGAAGCGGAGGGCCCTTCTCACCCCGGCTCCCCGGCACTCGAGCCAGTCTGGTTTTTATTTTGTTTGTTTTTTTTAAACATGAAGGTGTTTTTTGTGTGTCTGATGCTTCCGCTCTCTGCTCGGAAGCAAACGGCTGGTGTCGCAGGCCACCTCTGGCGTCACCGCCATCCTGAACGGAGCGCCGTGGCACGGAGCGTTGTTAGGATGCCGGGTGGTTCCCGCCGGGCACAGCCTCTGTCCACGTCCCCCAGTGCGCCCAGGCTGTGAGGCTGTCCCTGCTTCCTCCCCGGCCACGTGCCGTCGTCACAGGAAAGGCCACGCACACTCGCGTGGCATTGCACACCGACACACCCGTTTTAGACTTGAATATCTTTAAAAAAAAAAAAAAAAAAAGAGTTCCCTGATAGCTAGGAAGACAGTAGAACGGACGCTCCCACGGTATTTATCCCATATGTCTGCACTCAACACTTGTAGCGAGCAAGCAGAGCACCAACCTGGAGATGTCCTTCTCCACGAGAGCGGGCGAGTGGAGGGCCAGCTCCCCAGGCACTGCGGTCTCATTGCGGTTTTCTGTTTTCTGTATGGAATGGAGTGATTGCTCGCGCTTCGGTTATTCGGGGTGTGTACATAGTACACAACCTGGATGCCACAGGAAAATGCGACTTGGGCCTTGAATTCTGATCGCACGTTGCATTAATTTGGACAAGATGAATAGATGCGACACGTGGCCCCAAACGCATTGATTGACACTTGAAAATAGAATTTCGTGTCTCAAGTTGACCCCGTTCCAGGGGCGGCGTAGGGAGGCCGTCGTCCCGTCCACTGAGTCGCTCCGGGACCCGGGCGGACGAGGGGGCCGCTCCTTGGCGTGGGTCCTCCAGGGTGACCGGGCAAAGCCGGTCAGGACGAGGGGAACTCGGAGTGGCCAGCGAGGGGTTATGAGACAGGCCTCACCGCCTTGAGCCGCGTGGCCTCCTCGGCCGGTCGTGGGAGGCTGGGAAATATCGCCAAGCGTCGTGTCCCGGGAGAGGGGACGACGGTGTCGGTGACAGGTGGCCGTCGTTGCTACACACACTCGTTTCTTCTTCCAGCCAGTATATTTGGGCGGGACCCTGGCGTTGGGTGTCATGCTGGGTGCTGTGGGTGGCATTTCGCTGGCCTGTCGGCCGCCTCAGTGAGACAGCTAGTAACCTGTCCCCTGAGAGACGGGGTGGGACCGAGGACGCGCGCACAGCGTGCGGGAGCTCGGACTTCGGGCCCGGCCCCTGTCCCTGCTCCATCGAGGAGGGAGGGTCGTGAATGCTCCGTAAGTGCATCGCTTTTTCCTTTTCCTGCCCTGTGGGTCAGCTTGCGAGTGGGGAGCCCGCGCTGTCGTTGGGAGCGTGTTCGCGACAGTGCGTCCCGTCGCGTTCGGTCGCGGAGGAAAGGTCGGGCGGCACCACGCACGGCTCCGTCGGGCGGCACCACGCACAGCTCCGTCGGCTTTTCGGTGCAAGGTGCTTCGTTCCGTCACCGTCGGCGATGCACGGTTTTCCGTCGTGGAGGTCAGACGGGGGCAGACACGCTGCTCAGGCCTCTCGCACGGCCCGTGCGTCGTGCCCGGCGTGTTTTCTTAGACGACAGGCGTGTGATGTGTGAGCCTTTACGTGGGGTGGCAGAGGGACCTCGCCCGCCACCCCCCGCCCCCACCCCGATGGCCGTCGGCACAGACGCCCGCAGCCGGCCCGGCGTCGGGGAACAACCCGTGAGGTCGCACGTTCTGGTTCTGTTCTCGCTCTGGCTACTTCTGACGGCACCTCGGGAAGACAGTTGACCTCCGCGTCCTCATCAAAAAGGAGGGTGTGGTCCCCAGGACACAGGCCCGTTTCAACTCGTGACCCGGTGGCCACGTGAGTGTCCATTTCCGGTTAAGGGCGTGACGTGGACGTTTCTAAACTAAAACATCGGAGAAGAGGCGGGGGTCTCGTTTCCTATCGAAATCTCGTCTTCGAAAGCAGACTGCCGGGGTCCGGATCTGCTGTCCCCCGTCCACTCAGCCGTACGACCTTGGGAACAGTGCGTGACCTCTGTGAGGTGCGGTTTCCTCGTTAGCGTGAGCAACTGTGGGCTGTAGGCGCATCCGCCTCGTAGGTCAGGTGAGACTTTCATCAGACGTCACCTGTCCCGCAGCAGGCGCTCTGCACGACGTGCCGGCCATCCGAAGGGAAGTCCTCGTTCCCTTCCCTCAGCCCGGCGTGTTTTTACAGAAGTCAGGGAAAACGAGATGAGGCGATCCCAGAGCAACGCTCCATGTTCCACGTGACACGTGGGTGTCACCAGCGCATCTCAGCCTGGAGGTGACGTGGGGTTTGCGGCGGTGTCGGTCGGCTCCACAGATCTGTTTTTTCCTCTTGATTCCTCAAGTCGTTTGGATAAAACGTTAATGGGAGTCAGAGACGGGAGGCGGGGAGCGGTCGGGGAGAAGGACGGGGGCCCATCCGCGCGAGTCCAGCTCCGGGGGGGGCCTCGTGGGAAGGGGGAGGCCTCGCGGGAGGAGGGGGCCTCGCTGCTACCGTGGGCGCTCCCCACCCTCTGCGGCACCCCGTGTTGCCAGAGCAGTCTGCAAATGAATCCGTTCATCAGAACATCACTCCTG
Organism: Eidolon dupreanum; assembly: GCA_028627145.1. Lineage (NCBI taxonomy): Eukaryota > Metazoa > Chordata > Mammalia > Chiroptera > Pteropodidae > Eidolon > Eidolon dupreanum. The sequence goes on along the minus strand of CM053507.1, from coordinate 151,891,353 downwards.
CGGGCCGTGTGAATTTCATCACTCCACACCCGTGGAAACGTAAGGAAATGGCCCATTTTCCCGAGTCCCTGGTGGCATCGACCGGTCGCACCACGTTAAGGGGACGCAGACCTGGCTCGCTGATGACGCGTGCTTCGCCGGTTTTGTTTTTGTTTTTTTTTTCCTTTTTCCATCCTATTTGACGTGGCACTGAACAACTTTACTGTCCTCAGGGTTTAGTAGCTTCGCCTGCGGGGGGAGGCCGAGGGCGGGGAGGGCAAGCAGACGCGTCGGCCCAGCTTCGAAGGCAGCTGGCGACTAACTTAGAGATTTCTGGGCCACTTGAGTCATCATCGACCAGCTTTGGGGCCTACGGTGTATGCTTCTGTCTTCTGAATTGCACACCGCTGTGTTCTGGCATCCCGCCTTCCAGCTACCTGAGAGTCCTTAAACCTTGGCCTTCCTTCTCTTTTCCGGGCAGAGGTGGGCCCCGATGTTTGCTTTGTCCCAGTCCGTTTCTTGGCTACACGTGGGAACCAGGAGATGAAGCGGGACCCTCTTTCTTGGGTCTCGTTCTCAGCTGTCGCCCGTCGGGAGAGCCCGGGGTCCTCAGTGACGCCCTGGGAGACGCCCGCCCTCCTCGGGGACACGGACCAATGAACCTGCACCGCGGGGCTGATGGGAGAATCCGTGACACAACGTGTGTCCTCAGGGGTGCGGCTGGCACGTCGTGCAGTGAGTCGCCTCCCCCACGTCTGTGGGGTGTGATGGGAACGTGAAGACTTTGAGATTTAGTTCATCCCACTTAAAATCCATGTTTCTAAATGACTTGCAAATCATCTCTGTTCTTTAACAAAGGCTTGATGATGGTACTGTTTTGATTATATAATTTAAGAAATTATGTACTCCTTATAAAATATTGCAGATTTTGAAAAAATGTGTTTCTTCATTGGAAATATTGAGAAAAACATTATATCGTGTGCTTTTTTTTTTTTTTTGCCAATAATTTGAAGTTTTTCTAGCAAAGGGCTGGGTTCTGAGACCAAATTGTCTCTTCAGAGCTGTGTAAAGATTTAAAAATATAATTCCCCACTGACAGGAAAGTTTATTGTTCTTCCTAAATCTTGTGGCAAAGACAGGGCGCAATGCCAGGTTCACTCACTCGCAGAGAATAAATCTGATTTGCTCATGGAGGTCGTGTACCCCCGGCTTGATCCCAGCTAGAATGGCTTAGAGCCCTTTTCCCCGCCTCTTTGATTTGTTGATTTGTTCATCTGCATGTAGATTTCCCACCCCAGGCATCTTTGGGTCCAAACCATCATCAGTAGAAGGGGAGCACTTTCTAAGAGATGCCCCCCGTCTCTGACAGGCTACCTCACGCCTCTGTTCTGTTCATCGAACTGATGGTTATTCGAGTTAGAATCACCACCGGGTCAGAACCAGAACCAAGGAATGCTTCCTCTCGCCTCCATCTCTAGATAGCATCGGGGTAGCCAGTATACTGAGGCGTAAAGTCCGGGAACGGTGTCTTCTGACAGAGCCGAGAAGTTCTGGGTTAAAAACAAGGAACCCAGCTTCCTTGACTGACCATTGTGATTCTTAATAGACCGGACATTAATTTCAGAAGTCCAGCATGGAATGTATTATATAGAATTTCCAGACTTATATGATCACAGATCCTAATTCACAGGGTAATGATCATCTTTTCCAATTACCTCTCCAGCAGGTGAGTGCTTCTTATAATATCCTCGCCGAGTATTTATGATATCCGCTTAAGTATCTGCAGTAGTGATAACCGCTTAAAATTATGATGATGCTGATGGAAATGACAATGACAGTAGCTGTGATGCGCTTTCAGCCGGCTGTCTGCACAGCTTTAGATATTAAATGTCTTAACACTCCCATCGCCCTCGGAAATAGATACTCTTTATTTTCTGCATTTTATGTCTGAGGAGACCTGAAGGGCCGAGGTCAGCCGCCCGGGGAAGCACGGCGGGCATGGAGCTGGCTCTGGACTTGAGTTCTGCACAGTGCTGTCCGGAGCCCACGCAGTTGGTCACGGCACTGTCCTCGCCCAGCGTCTGGTGGCCCCAGACGTTCCGTGGCTTGTGGGAGCAGAACGCCAGCCTGCCTGTCTGCCTGTGACCTTACTTGGCCATCACCCCTGTGTGTGTGTGTGTGTGTGTGTGTGTGTGTGTGTGTGTGTGTGCAAGTCATTCTATTCCTATGAAGGCACCAGTCATAATGGGTTATGGCTCACCCTGATGACCTCATCGCAACTCAATGACATCTGCAGAGACACGTTCCAAATAGGTCACATTTCACAGGTACCAGGGGTTCAGACTTCACGTCTGTTTTTTCGGGTGGACGGAATGCAGCCCATAGCCGTGCTTCGTCAGTATCTGATAACCAAACAAGTAAATGCCTACGAGCTCAGCCAGTACTTCTCAGAAGCCTCTTACGCTCAGGAGAGAAAGTGATCACTCGTCCTTCCTACCACAGTGATTATATACTACTTCACCTCGATCATACTATTTTATTGTCCCACCTCAGTATATTTGTTCATATATTTGTGTCATTTAAACCATGAATTCCCCAAGGAATGTAATACTCATTTTCAGATCTCATTGCCTAGCAGGGTCCCTGGAGAGGAAGAATGAATGCTAATTTAGCTAAATTTCTGCTTTCATTCCAACTGGATTCTTTTCCTTGCCCCCTCTCAAAATTGCATTGCTGTCTGCTCAACCTTTATGAAGTGGCAGCAAAGTGACCAGGTGGCAAGGTTGCAACATTGAGACGTACAATTCTTTATTTTTTTTTTCAGTAGGATTATTTTACTGTAACCACTTGAGACAATAAAGAATGCTTTTATCATGTGAGGCCGCTTCATCTAACTAGCAATACCCTAGAATACTGTATTAGTCTGGTTTTTTTGGAATTAATTTAAATCATTACTTGCAAAGTATGACTATGCTATATTTAAAATACTTGTTGGAAAAGATGTTTGCATTTTTAGCAATATTTTTTGAAAAGTTTGTGTAAGGGGGACAATAAACATTTCACGTGCTTGAAGCGAGAAAATTTTAAAGGAGATGTAGGAAATCTACAAAGCTATTACCGTTAGTAGCTTTTAGCTAAAAAAACGGAAGGCTAAAGGAATATCTTCCTGTTTAGAAACAAAAGGGAAATTTGCCTCGGCAAATTACTTATTAAATATTATGTATCCCTTTCAAAAATTATCTGGGGTGCGTTATAACTGAAACCCATACATAGGGTCGTTAAAGATAAATTGAGAATTCAAACATTACCTTGCACATAGGAGAAAATTACAAAAAGAATTTGAGACGAGCTATAATGCAATTAAGCGCTGAAGTTAAAGATTACCTCAGTTGTTTTACTGGTGGCGAGTAAAGGAAAGAATAAAATTTATAGAAGTCATATATGTTTTGTTTTGTTTTTTAACTAAGATATTGGGCTAAACTTTGACTTGACTAATAGGTAGAAGAAATATTTAATAATGGAAATACTGGAAAAAATATAAACTTTATAATGAGGCATTTAACGATGATAAACCTAGAAGTAGGTAGCTGGATGAATCTCATTTTTATTTTTTATGTCAAAGCTCTTATCCAAAAAGCCAGTTTTCAAAGGAAGTTTTCATGTTTTGTGCTGTTTTTCCTGCGACAGTTGTGAGTGATACTAGTTTTAAGGGATGCACTTCCATTATTCTTCATTATTTCTTATGTTTCACCCATTATACCTGAACTACGGGTATCATCGGAAGACAGAAAACAAAGAGCCGGCCTTCCCAAGAACAAAGTGCAAACCGAGCTGACTTTTAAGATCACATTGCGCCGCACGGGCGTGAGGTTCTGGAAGAGAGACAGGCAACAGCTTCCCCGAAATCGTGCTGAAAATAACCGCAGAACCCCTCGTTTCCAGTTCCCGTGGAACGACTTAATTAAGGGTGCCGTTATGATCTGGGGCGGAGGCTTTTACTCCCAATCCAGTTAGTAGAGCTCGTTTTGAAATATGTAAAATTAAGCAATCTAAGCTTTTGGAAAACTATTTTTAAAATGTTCTCTCCACAAAGAGTACCTAAGACAGACAGTGTGAAATGCAGAGAACGTTTCTGACGAGTGTTAGGTGCGTTTGGTTAAAAGTTGCCAGCTTTTACTGACGCCGCAGGACATCACTGCGTACGCGGGGGTAGCCGGCGTCACACGGACGTCCCGGACGCACACGGGCGTAAAAAGCGGACACATCACACTGTTGTCTCCTGCAGCCGGCGCAGTGACCCTCTCGGGATGCGGGCGGAGGTTGGGCCCCACGTGTGTCTCTGTCCCCCGTCTCTGTCCCCCACTCCACCGTGCATCCCCGGGGGACCAGGGGTTTCAGACCCTGCGCGGTGTGGACGTGGGCCCGCAGCTGCCTGCCCCGTCCAGCTACGCTTCCTGCGGCCGGTCACGGGCCCTCTCTCCCCTTGACCCGCCCGCACGTGGCTGGAGGGTCAGTGTCACCCCAGAGCCAGCGTTCACCCCTGAGCGAGCCTGGCCCCACCACCTGCCCCGGCTCCCTGTTGTAGAGCCAGCCCCCTCACCCCATTTTCCTGGGGGCGCTATTGGAACTCACCTATTTCTGATTGATTGGTTCGTTCGTTCTTTCCCTTCTCTGCCTTTCTCTTTCCTCTTTCCCTCCGTTTGATTTTTTCCCTTTTGTGATGTGCTACACTCCAGGCGGGAACAAGCCTTATCTCTCTCCCCTCCCCTGATGTGTCTCCATCACCTATAGAGAGAAAAGTAGGAACTTCATAGCAGAGAAATCTGACGGCCACCTCCTTAGTCAGGTGATCGAAGTTCTCACAGACAAGACCGGGACAAATCAGCACCCGACCCCTCTTGATAGGTCACACTGAGGAACACATGAAAAAAATCATGGAAGAGTCTAACCAAGAGGGAACATCAAACAGCCCCTGATTCCTCAAAATAATTACCCATAATATCAAAGAATTTCAGGTACACATGCACACGCGCACACACGCACACACACGCACACACACGCACAGAAAGACTGAGGAGTCATTCCAGAACAAACGAGGCTGACGAGGCGTGTCGAGTGTATGGAGCTTTCGGCCGCAGGTTTGCTCTCGTCTGAACGTTGTCACTGGAAAGGCGTGAGAGGCCTGGATGACCACAGTGGGTGGAGGGCAGGACAGCCTAAATGCGCATCTCAGACCTTGACGGTTCTGTCGTGCTTATGTGAGAGAATGTCTGTGCTTCGAAGAAATAGTTACTAAATTGTTTTGAGATCAGTAAATATTATATCTGCAACTACTGTCAATGGATTCAGAAAAAGTGTGTGTGTGTGTGTGTGTGTGTGTGTGTGTGTGTATGTGTGTGTTTATAGAGAGCATCAGAGAGAGAAAGAGAGACAGGGAAGTCATGATAGAGAAAATAGAGTAAAAGGTTAAAACGTGGCCACTCAGGGAATTTGAGCATACAGTAATTCCTTATACTATTATTTCAACTTTTCTCTAAGTCTGAGATGATCAAAATTATAATTTATGAAAAAAGCATCTAGTCTAAGTTTCTGTCTATATATTCAGAGAACAAAAGAGCCACAAAGAAGCCATTGCAAATACTGATGCACCCTAAATAAAACAACCTTAAATATGCTTAAGAAAACAGGTGGTATAACATGAATGTTCTCCTGGTTTATAAAGTATATGACGTGAGACCCAAAGATCTGTAGAATCATCGTAGGTCAGGTAGATGGTGATGAGTGACCTAAACGGACAGAATTCAAAGCTTGCCCCATCCCCCACTTCTTTTGATGTTAAAATAATTTTTGTAGAATTAGAATAGTTTTACAAAAAAAAAAGTGCCAGACATATAATTGAGACTTCATTAAGCTGCTTTAATTTCTAAATAATGATGTTTTATTTCTTGCGCTGGGAAGTTATGCTCCGAGAATTGCTAGACCCCAGCTTTTAATTGAATGCCTTTTAAAAAGCACGAACTCCAAAAAAAAGCAGTTCCTTCTTCCAGGGGATATATTGTTCTTCAAGTAAAATTTTTAGGTTATAAAATAAAAGTTGCAACGCAGAATGCATAATGGTTATTACCTAGCTTAACGTTCTAATAACAGGTGTTCTTTACAGATTCTGAATAGCTGGACTGTGGGGTGGGAGCCACATTTAATTTGTCGTAGGCTCAGTGTTGACTGTCCCTGCCACACTACCTGTGGGCATCACGCTGGCACAAAGAAATGGCCGCCTCCCAGGGAGACCTCTGTGTATGGGGCTGGATACCAGCCATATCTTCAAATATAATAACCCATAGCCAGCATCCAATCCAGAATTACTGGGGCAGGAAAGTGAAACAGAGTGTCTAATAAGAGTATGTTAGCATCATTTAGTGGGTGCTTATTCTAAGCTCATTTGACTCCTTGTTTCCCGATTCCATCCATGCCAGCCTCCTTTACGACCATTTTTTTCAGTTGTATTATCTTAGCCCTTCTGCGGCTGTGAATCATTATCAGATTCTCTGTATGAAGCCATGACAAACCCTAAGAAAAACGGGAGGGTGTCAGTATCATGTGAAGAATCCAGGGAAGTAGCTGTCCAAGGTCACGGAGCAAAACCAAACCCAGATTCCGCTTCCTGACTTCTGTGGCGGCTCCACACCCCAGCACTCGGCCCACGAGGCCCCCGAAGAACGCGTGTGTCCGAGCCTCGTTTGGGTGGATGGTGTCGTGGATAAAGGTGCAGAACAGGGATGGCCATGGGCGATGCCTTCGTAGTTCGAGAAAGGCTGGCAACGTAACGTGCTGGGTGTTTGCAAGACCCCAGCGAGGGGCCTGAGCTTGGAACTGGTCCCCTCCGAAGCTGGTCATCGAGAAGCAAAGATCACTTCTGACCGCGAGCGTTTTAGTAGCTCGCCTTTGGGCTGGGCTCGTGACCCGCGGGGGTTTATCGTAAGGATTCTGATGACCCGCCAGTTTAAGGAGTGGGGAAGCCCCTTAGCTGAGTGACGTCGGTTGGTCGGTCAGGTGGGCCCCGTGTGAACAGCAGCATTAGGCAGCTGGCACGTGATTGTTTGGTCACCTCGTTTCAGTCAACACGTCAGAGTCATTGTGGAGCTCAGACTAGCACCGAATCTCTGGGGACACCCCACTCTGCGGTGTGTTCCTCCAGGCTCCCCGATCAGGTGCTGAGCCAGGTTCTGCTAGAACGTTTCTCCTCCGGCTCTCTTCTCCAAGGAAGGGCCTCGGAGAAGTGTCCAGAAAGCCAAGGCCATCATCACTTCCGTCCCTCAGAACGATTTCTCCTCAGGAAGTCTCCAGGCAGCTGTCCCCTGCTGGGGATGTGGGCGTCACATGCACTTAGCTTCTCCCTGCCCCTTTGTCACCTCCAACTCCCCGTCGAGAACTCTTCTCTGCTTAAAACACGGAAATGTCTTGTCCTGCAGTAATTGCGTCTAGAAGGCCAAGGTCAGGGGTTGGCTCTGTCCGAGACATGAGCGCGTCTCCTCTCTGCTACCTTCCACCCTCTCGTGGTTGGCTTGCCATCTTTGTCTCCATTTTTGCATTGGTGTTGCCCCTGTGCACGTGTCTGTCTCCACATGCCCCCTTTTATAAGGACACTAGTCATACTGGATTAACTCCCACCCTCACGACGTTATCAAAATTTAACTAGTTAGATCTGCAACAATTCTGTTCCCAAACAAGGCCATACTCTGAGATAATGGGGGTTAGGACTTCGACGTGAGTTTTTGGAGGGCCACAGTTCTATCCGTCAAATCTTCCTTCTCTCCGCTAACTCCCGAGGCTCTTTCCACGTGACACTAGTGTGTGACAGAGACGAGTCCGTCATTCCTTTTGGTACATTTTTTTGTCGTTTCATAGACCAGTGTGGATTATATTCCTTTTTGTCTATTCTACCATACTTACATAGGTAGAGAAATACCTATATCTTTACTCTATCAGCAGAGTAGTGCCTAGTAGTCTAATCAGGACTTAGGTGTGTGTGTCTGCCTCACTCTGTGACATCAAGCTGCAAGAATATTGGACATTTCAAATCGCATTACCTTTTCTTTCTGTTGTTATCTTTACGTAAACCTTGGCTCACGTGAACAATAAATGCTCCTAGTGTGTTCCGATCAGCATCAGTGGAGCCCACAGATGGTAAACGATGCACCTGAAGAAGTCAGGCGCCGGACAGGAGAGAATCACGTGACGTAAACCCACTTTGGTGCTCACTGAGAGCAGCTATCACTGTGCAGGAAGTGAGATCGCTGTTGGATTTACTAGGAGGAGTCGCAGCTGCCACCACCCTCCTTGCCGTCGCTGCTCCCCGATGGGTCCTGGTATG
>CM053507.1:151864378-151882503 GCA_028627145.1 Eidolon dupreanum | reverse complement strand
CGTCTTTCCCGTTCTCGCCTTAATATGTAATGCCATTTTCCTTTAAAACCTGCTGCAGGAAAACGTATGTGCTTCAATTCTGTTCCTTCCTGCAAACCCGAGATCAGTCTCATTTGATGTGCAGGATTTTTTTTTTTTTTTAGCAATTTCTGAATATTTTGCTGTTGGTGCAGACACACATCCGATTCTGTCAAAATCCGATAACGCTTTTAATGAACACCACACATGCCACACGGTACAGTGTCACCTAAAGAAGAAAGTGACACCCGAGCTCCGGCCTGTCCAGTGAATCTCGATTGGTGATTTCAACAGTGCACATTTTAATGAGGTGGAAATGTGGGCTGTGGTCAGCTATGCTACAGTAAATGTGATGTGTTTTACTCGCTTAGCTATTCCAAGAGATTATTTCAGAAATAATTATTTTGCTAAATCTCTGCGAACTTTCATGCATTAGTAGAAATTTCAGTAGCTTTATTGCTTTGAGTGCACTGCAGTGGCCTTAGTTCTATATGACTTAAATGAAAACAGATTACATTTGAAAAATAATTCTGTGGGGTTGAAATAGAGAGTAAGTTTATTCTATCAAAATGGCTAAATGGGAAAATGACCTGGGTGATAAAAACACCTTGATTATGCTCTGTTGCTCCTGTGTAGCCACTTTCAACAAAATGATGAGTTAAATTTTTTCCTGAATGCTGTATGATGTCAAAGTAATGAAAATAGAGATGGTTTTCTGTTAGTCCAAGGAGTTGACAAGTAGCACTTCAAACATAAATAACAGTACATCAAAAAATATGAAAACTCTTAAAATTTTAAGTATACTTGGGCAATATCATACATGTCCAAAGGATTTCTTAAAAGGCAGAGATTGTACCACAAAATTGGAGGACATATGGACATACTAAAACATGCAAAAAAATGATGATTGTACTTTAGGGTGAAATAATTCTTTTTTTTTTTTTTTATTTTAAATAAATTGTTTTGTCCATGCACAGTCAGGAGAAATTATGCATGGGAATGAAATCACATGATGTTGCTTCATGGGTTCTGTTTAAGATCCATTTATTCTGTTGGCCCAGAGATATGTTAAAAAAAAATTAATATTTTTCAGACTTTGTTTTCTGTCTGAGAGGTTGACCCGTCACGTGGCCAAGAGGCGGGCAACACCGTGTAGTGAGTTTCCTGGGGGCCGTTTCGTGAGACCGTGCCACGCAGTGTGTGCTTGGGTTCGGTGTGAAATTGGAGCTCACTTTATAGCCGACGCATTTGTGCGGTTCAGTGGCTGGCCTGCCATGGCCGGGCTGGGCAGTGCGGCACCCAGCCTCGCAAGCCCCCCAAAATTGCTGAGGCGACATTGCCCTTAGACGCGGTCGCCGTGGCTGGCCTCGGTCTCCTTCCGGTTTTTCTCTCCCAGTTTGACCCGAGGTTCGGCACGTGTATTTGGATTTTCAGTGAAACTGTAGAATGTAGGGGTCAGGCTTTTTCTGATTTTTTTTTTTTTTATGGATGAATCTTACATTTTAAATTTGTCTACTGAAAGATGCTAAGTTTAAAATCCATAAGAATTTAGGAACAGAGCAGTGTTTTGGCAGACAGCCGTATGTGACAGCATCCTCTGGCCTTCCCTGGGCATTACACTGAGACAGAGCTACTGAAGGGGGGGACAATAAAAAGCCTCCGTGTGGCCAGAGCCGGGCACCTGCGTCCGTTTTCTAGGCTGACTTTCTGCTCGGCCTCACCCTCGCCTGGTTAGTGGAGAGGGTTAATCTCTAGGTTCCCTACTGACCAAGGCGAGCATTTTCGGCCCCCTCCCTGGCGTCTGCCTCGTCTGGTGTCTTCGGTAAGTCTCACTTTACTCGTGTAAGGTTTGAGCCATTGTGACTTCTGTGACCACCGTTCCAAACTGTCCTCCTGTAATGGGTGATTTTTTTTTTCCCCTCATTTGGGATATCTTAGGATCCATGTGTCATTTCAGACTTTAGGAAGATAGAGCTGTTTCAAAAACAACCTATCTGCTTTCTAGCTGTTAGTTATATAAACTCTGAGCCTCGGCTTTGCCCTGTTTTTAAATGAAGATATTAATACCACCTATCTCATTAGGTTATTGAATCAAATGAGACAATGTGCATAGAATATTTAGCACTTGTCTTGCATGCAGTTAATGCTCAATAAACCTGACGGCATTCACTTCTTATATCGAGAGGGCTTATACTTTTTAAAAAATGACTGCAATTAATTCTAGTTTGGAGTAATAATGTATTTGGTATAACAATGCAATGTAATGTATGGGTTATAAGTAGAGTAACCATGAATCTTACTTAAACGTATATTTATTTTTAATGAAGAGTAAAAAATCAAATGGTTTCTGTCATTACCAGCTCACCACAAAATCATGCTGTGGTAGAAATCTACTTGTAAGAAGTAACCTCCCCATTTTTCTTCAAATAGAATCAATAAACGTGAGTGATTGTTTCTTAGTTACAAAATATATCAAGGAGAAGTGTAACTGTGTGCATCCTGCAACATAATTTAATGTGGGCAGACAAACTGAGACTAATTATGGTGTTAGGTTTTCCCAGGAAATATTTGGGTAATTAACTTCTACAGGTTCAAAATCGGTCTTGCGAGGACTTCCATGTTCCCTGCCTCCAGTAAGGCGGCACCCTCTCCTCCAAGACCTAATTTTTTTGTAGAACTTCTCATCAGAGAATATTATTTTCACTTTAAACTATTCTACTGTAACAAAATCAGAAACTTGTATTATTTTGAAATATTCTCAATAATTTCACTGTACCTTTTTTCCCCTTAAATTTCATGACAAGGTTTTGAAATCACATGCTTACCCATCGAACCTTCTCCTGCCACCTGGCGTGTGTTTGTGTTTTTATAGATCATAGGGGAGTAGGTCTCATAGCTCATCTTCATAATGCTAATTTGATAAGTCAAATCAATATATATAAAAAAGTATAAATGTAGTAATACATCGATGTTTCTGAAATTTTTATAAAAACTAATATTTTCTACATGACTGTATCTGAGTGACAATACGAAAATCATAACTTTTATCATTTTAAGAATGAAATATTTTGGATGGGAGACCACCTAGGAATACCAGGTGCCGTAGGTATAAAAATAAAAATAAAAAAGAATGAAATATTTGGTGATATGGCGTGCCTGTCAGCAAAGAAACGGGCTTTGTCATTGTCTTCATTCCAAGTTTTGAAACAACTGCTAGATCATTTGGATTCTGCTGAACGTAACAGGAGAAACAATGTCCCGTGCTCCAGATTTCTATTTCTAAGTGAATGTTTGTAGCCAACCCCAAGTTAAAAGGAGCCTCATTTTGGGGAGTTATTATAGTTCTCACCTAGGATTCTTATAGGGATGCATCTCAGGAGACCGGCACAGAACACAGCACATGATAAAGAATCATTTAATTTTAACTTTTGCTGCTCTTTCCACATTTTAGGTGTGTACACAGGAGATATGGGGGCAGAAATGATCCAGCAGAAGTCTCACTTTGATCAGCCCATGTTGAGTTAGTTTATTCTCCAAATTTGCCAAAATCGCAGTCGAGAATTACTCCTTGATCGACTTTGGAGAGTGTCCCAGTGTCGCTGCTGGGCACACACACTGCTGATGAGGGGGGACCTTGGGGACCACGCAGTTCCTTACAGGCGGGAGGAGGCGGTTCCCGGGAGGCCTCTCGAGGTCACAGGGCACAGACAGGGGGCTCCCGACTTCCCGTGTGATGTCCTTTATACTGCAGCCCACTTCCTCTGAGGCGGAGGGACACCCTGCCCCCTGCTGATGTCCAGAAGGTCCTCAGGTGTTTGTGGGCAACGTCACGTAGCAGTTCTGTGGATGGGGCACCACAGAAGTTAAGGTGGCAAGAGAGCGTTTTCTCTGGAGGGCGCCTTTGTGTGTGAACGATTCCGCACCTTAGAACTTAGTGTTTTCTCCTCTTCGGTGTCTGATGTTTTGATTCTTCCAGTTTTCTGGAGTGCGATGAGGGATGGAGACGATTCTAGGGGAGGGAGCAGCGATCAAGGGAAGGAAAGAATTATTCCCTTCTTGCTCAGGATGCGCCATACCCGCGGATCGCCATTTGGGGGCGCTCCGCAGTCCATTGCTTCTGTGCTGGTGGCACTTTGCTCTGTGGCTGGGCTGACACCCCCACAGGCACAGGCTGCCACTCGAAGTCCCAGGGGTAGAATACCTTAATCCCACAAGAGCAGCTTTGTCCCCTGGAAAAACAGTACCTGGATTTTGAGTGTTTGTCAGAGGAGCCGGGTGGGGACTTTGAAATCCTTCGGCTCACGTCCAGGTGAAGACCCTCTGCAGGGCTGTTACCCACCGGGTCCGCCCAGCACGACGAGGCCAGTGACAGGACGCACTCGGAGCTGTGGGAATCGCGGCTGGCTTCGCTCTGACAAAGCCATCAAGACCCCGGGCTGTGGGGCCACCCACTGGGACAGCCGCAGCCCCTCCCGGGCTCTGCCCCCACAATCCCCTTGCCCCGAGCTCTATGGGATTGTTTTGGGCCAGACAGCCAGGGGTGGAGAATCCCAGCACCCAATATGTACCTATAATATTGAGTTTTAACCCATAGAATAAAGTAAATACCCACAAGCCATAGATAGGTATGTAGCAGAGGGATGAATAGAAAGAAAAGAAGGAAAGGGGTGGTCAGGGGGAAGCAGGCAGTGGGGGAAGGAAGGAAGGGAGGAAGGAAGGAAGGAAGGAAGGAAGGAAGGAAGGAAGGAAGGAAGGGGGAGACCCACTGATGGATGCTAAAACCGCTGGGTGAAATTTTGAGTAAAAAAGAAACTTTTCTTATTCCAAAGCATCTCCCCTCTCCCAAACCTTCTATTAACTACGAAAGGGGAAACTGTGACCTTAGGCAGGGAAAGCCTGGCAGACGCTGCCCTAACTGGCCGTCGCGCTCTGCACCTCTGGTGAGGAGCCGCGTGGGCGGTCCGCGCCCTGTGTGGCATGCTGTGACGGGCACGCGGCTTCTGCTTCCTTCTCGAGAAAGATACATGACACATTGTAATGATGAGAAAGCATCGGACAAGCCCCTGTTGAGGGACACCCTACAGAACAGCTGACGACTACTCTTCATTATGTCAGTATATCACGACACAGGAGGAGGACTTTAGTGGACAGTGGTAAAATCTGGGGAAAGTTTGTAGTCTCTGTTTTGTTTTGATCATGGCTCCACGGCCCTGCAGGTTAATACTGAGGAAGCTGGGTGAAGAGTGAATGGGAGCTCGCTGTGCTGTTTTCTGTGTGTGTGTGTGTGTGTGTGTGTGTGTGTGTCTGGGTGTCTGGGTCTCCCACTGACTAGGTTTGTAATGTTGGACAACTCTTGTAACCTCCTTGGGCTTCACTTTCCTTGTCTGTAAAGAACCTGTTACACACAGAGCATGTGAGATATAATTTTGACGCCATGATAATTAAAAACAATGTAATTTGGACGCCGTGATAATTAAAAAGTGAAGTCACAGAGAGGTGGTGTAAGGCCTGGGTCTGCCACTTCATACTGTGTGACCATGTGAAATTTTCCTAAGTTTATTAAGCCTCACTTGCCTTATTTTTAGTACTTACAGGCTTGCCGTAAGTTTTAAATATGATTCAGTAGTTAAGGCACTCATCAGAGCCTTTGACATGGTATACTCTCAAAGACTTGCTATTATTATTACACATTTGTGAATAAAATTCTGTTAAATTAGTAGATTCTAATTATGTGTTGGCCTTGGTGCAGCTTTTTCAAAAATTATAAAATATATGTTACATAAAATGTGTCCTTTTAAACCTTTTTAAGTGTACCTTTCAGTGACATCAGCTTTACAGTGTTGTGTAACCACCACCGTTTCCAAACCTTTTCTCTCCCCCCCAGGGAGAGGGACAAGTCCCCGTCCCTCCTCGCCCCGGCTCTCAGCACCTCTGATCTGCTATGAATCAGCCTGTTCTCGATATTTCGGGTAAATGAAACCGTGTCATACGTGTTATCTTGTTTCTGCTCAGTGCAGCTTTTTACTTGATATTTTCTGTACCTGTTAAGATTTGGATAATTAGGAAAATATTTTGTGATCGTGTTGTTTAAAAAAGCGAATGAACAAAAACCTGTCAAACTAACGTAATTATGAAAGACTCTGCCAAGAAACCACATGTGAATATGCTCATCACAATGTTATGAATTATAGCAAAATGATAACTTTAGGTGTCCAATAACTGGCAGATGACTAAATTAAACTGGAAGGAGTTGCAGGAAAATGCTGCCTGATGATTTCTGGATAGTAGGATAACAGGTGAATTTGATTTTCCGTTTTGTTTTACATATTTGCCATTTTAAACATATTATTTTTCCTGAGAAACATCTAAAAAGAACAAATTTATATTTAGCCAATTGATCGACACTCTTCATAAATACTATTTGTATAGCCAATATCTGAGCTAAAATAAACTGCAAACTATAGTGTTATAAGTCTATAAATTACTTGTGAATTGGGAAACCTGTAAATGCTTATGCCAGGAGGTGAACCAAGAATGAGGAAAACAAATTTCCATCCAGGGCTCTAGATTCTAGTATCTCACATTAGATTTATTTTCTTTTTCTTTTTTTTTTTTTTTTGCATTAAACAGATATTAAAATTTAAGCATCTGCAATATTTAGCTCATGTATGTAGTTCATGTGCTGTTATTCAAAGCTGGCCATAATAAATAGATTTGTTTAAGAAGAGAGCAGGTATATTTGCACCCGGAGTTCATAAAGAAAGATGTTATTTTTATTTGTAATCTGTTTAGCTTGAAAGAAAAAGAAAAAAAATGAGATTAACTTGTCATCAGGTAGCTCTGAGAAACACAGGTAGATACAAAGAGAGAATCATGCTGAGATTTGACATACTTTTAGGGCTTTCTGTTTTTTTTTTTTTTTTTTTTTTCTTTTTAAATTCATTTTATACATCACTGGATCTATGGATCAACCAAGGTTTGATTACTTTCAGAGTGTAACTGCCATAAATCTATCTCGCTATAGGGAAGGATGTCTTAAAACAGAAAAGTAGTAAAGTAAAACAAGTATAAAGGACATGGAGTGGACTTCGGGCAGTGTGTCTGCATTTTAGTTTCTTGTGTCGTGTGTCATTGCCCACATTTGCTGGGCTTGCACCCCCATCCATCACATGGGAAGATACTTTTGGGCCATGAGAAGGTGGAAGTAGTGTATGATGTTGAAACCAATCATCCACATCAGTCAAAATGTCGGATTCGATGTCCGATGGATGACAAACAAATGAAGTCAGGCGCCGTTGTTCCCATCACTCCAAGGCATTGTCTGTCTTGAGGAAAAGCTAGCATTTCAAAAATTGGTAAGTTAAATGATACATCTTCTCATGAAATAATCCCTAGGTGGTATATCTAAATCGTTGATAGCAGACGGCTAATAATATATTTGTGTATGTGTGCGTACCCATGCACTTCTACCTATATATGATAAGCCTTTGTGACATATTTGTTTAAAATTACTTCGTTTATGAGCAGCATAGCAGTTCAAAAGGATCAGAATGCTCATCCTATGAATTAATTTTTTTAGGGAGAAAATATACGAACTCAAGTAGCACTTATGTTTTGCTTCCTTTTCACTCTGATCGTAAGCAACTTAGTCATACTGTGTATCACCCAGTAGATATTTTTCGTACCATGTCTGGCTTGGACGAGGGCATTTCTGTATCTATGTCCTCGGAGTTACAGATCCCTAGAGACCAATTACAAAGGTTCACAAGGTTGTTTTTATTTTGCTTTCTCTTGATGCCTTTTTAATGAGGCCTCCCAGTAAACAGCAAGCACGACACTTTCTAGCTGGAAAGCTGCCTGCCGCCTTCCACCATTTATTACTAATGCATCTGGGAAATCATTTATAAATTAAATATCAGGAAAATGTACTTTAGGAAAAAAGAAGTAGTAAGAGGTATAATTTATAATTCCCATTTAGGGAAAGTCATGCCAGCAATTTGCTAATGGCAGGATGGTGAGAGCCCCCTTCGAAAGGAAGTCACGGTTACGTAATCGTGATGGTCGATGCAGGAGTCTCCTGTGTGTGTGCATTCGGGTGTGTGGTTCCTTCTAATAAGTCGTGAAGACAGACGTTCCGAATTTTCCCCTCAGAGTGGCCCCCTGGAGAGATGAGAAATAATAAAGAACAAAACTGATCGACCCACCTACACGTGTTCTCTTGTCTCCTCCACACGACAAAAATGTCATGCTCACCAGTCCTCAGTAAGGGGAAGGGGTTTCATCACTGAGTGGGACGTGATGGCCGTAGATGTTGGTGTCCTTGTGGGTTTGAGCTAGAAGACATTTTAAAGGCTGTTGTAACAGTCTCCTCTTTGTACAGATGGTAACACTGAGGCTCCACCTGTCTGACTTACCCACGGTCTCACGACTTCTGGGAGTGTTGAGCTTTGGAGGTCATTTTCAACTGAGGTCACTTGGAGATGTCTCTTTGCCCAGATATGGCAGATTTTGTCTGCTTGGAACCCGCTGCCCTGTTGATCAGGCAGATCAGGGTACACCTTAGGAGAGCGTCTTTCGCATCTGCATCGTCAAAGGAAAATGCATCGTTAAAGGAAGACACGCCACAGCGTTCGTATCCCCACAATTTAAGGCGAATGCATAGCTCTGGGCCAATCTTCTAAAATGTCATGAATTCCAGGGAATGAAAGCATGCTTATCTCACAGGTTTTATTTAATAGAAACATTTGATCTGCTTTTGAATGAAAGTGTAGCTGACATACATCATAGTTTCAGACGCACAGCACAGCGACCTGACGCCTCTGCCCCTTCCAAAGCCCTCACCTGGCGAGTGTGGTCACCATCTGTCACTGTGCAAACGTGTTACAGTATTATGGATTGTATTCCCTATGCCATCCCTGCCATCCCTGTTATTTATTTTCTGACCAGATGTTCGTGCCTCTAGTTATAAAAGAAACCCCTTCACCTCTTTAGCCCAACTCCACACCTCCCGCCCCTCTGTCAGCCGTCAGTTTGATCTCTGTATCCATGGTCTGTCTGTTTTGTTTTTTGTTGTTGTTGTTGTTGTTTGTTTGTTTTTAGACTTCACATGTAAGGGAAATCATACGTTATTTGTCTTTCTCTGTCTAACTTATTTCACTAAGCATGATACCCTCAAGCTCCATCCATGGTGTCGCAAATGGCAAGATTTCATTCTTTTTTATGGCTGAGTAATATTCCATTGTATATATGTACTGTATCTTTACCTATTCTCTTATCGGTAGACACTTAGGCTGCTTCCATATCTTGGCTATTGTAAAGAATACTGCAGTGAACATAGGGGTGTATATGCCTTTTCAAATTAATGTTTTCATATTCTTTAGATAAATACCCAGAAGTAGAATTTCTGGGTCATATGATAGCACTATTTTTAAGTTTTTGAGGAACCTCTATGCTTTCCATAGTCGCTGCACCATTCTATAATCCCACCAGCAGTGCACGAGGGCTCCCTTTTCTCTACATCCTCGTCAACACTTATTTGTTGATTTATTGATGATGGTCATTCTGACAGGCGTGAGGTGACATTTCACTGCAGTTTTGATTTGCATTTCCCTGTTGATTAGTGATGCTGAACATCTTTTCATGTGTTTGTTAGTATTCATATGTCCTCTTTGGAGAAATGTCTGTTCGGGTCCTCTGCCCATCTTTTAATTGAAAAGTTTGTTGTTGTTTTGATGCTGAATTGTATGAGCTCTTTCATATTTTTGGATATTAACGCCATGTTGGGTATATTATTTGCAAATATCTTCTCCCATTTAGTGGGTTGCTTTTCCCTTTTGTTGGCAGTTTCCTTTGCTGTGCAAAACCTTTTAGTTGGATGAAGTCCCATTTGTTTATTTTTGCTTTTGTTGCTGTTAACGCGAAGAGATGTGTCCAAAAAATATTGCTGAGACCAATGTCAGAGCTTGCTGCCTGTGTTTCCTTTGAGGAGTTTTATGGTTTCAGGTCTTACATTTAAGTCCTTCATCCATTTCAAGTTTATTTTTGTATACGTTGTAAGAAGGTGGTCCAAGCTTCGTGTTTTTGCATGTATCTGCTATATTTTCCCAATACTGTTTACTGAAGAGACTGTCATTTCCCCATTGTATATTCCTGCCTCCTTTGTCATAAACTAATTGACTATATCAGTACAGGTTAATTTCTGGGCCTGCTATTCTGCTCTACGGATCGATATGTCTGTTTTTTTGTGCCAGTACCATGCTGTTTTGATTGCTATAGCCTTGTAGTATGGTTTGATATCAGGGATCATGGTAGCTCCAATTTTATTCTTTCTCAAGGTTGTTGTGGTTGTTTTGTTACATTTGTTCCTTTTCTTTCCTTTAAATTTTGAAGATTTTCACATATCTTTTCAATACTTCTATAATGGTCGCATGTAATAATTTCAAGTATAGAAGAAATTAATTCATAGCTATGAAATCACATTTATTTTCAGATCCCATTTCAATTTATTTCATTTCTACAAGAATGCTTAGATTGTATTTCAATATAAATTTCAAAGACATAAGCACACTTCATGATATGATCTATTTGAAAGAAGCATGCACATATGTTATCTATATACTATATACATATATTTATAAATGTATGTATATATATCTGTTTAAAATAGATATTTTAATATTCATTTTACATATTTTACATATTCAAATATATGTATTTTTACCTAGTTTAAAAACATATATGCACATAACATTCTTATAGGGACAGTGTCTTTTTGTGTTTTGACCTCCAAGCTGATAATTTCTGCAGAAAACAATTTACTAATATGGCTTTGTCGGCGCCCAGCTGTCACCGCACCGTGAAATGATTTCACTGGATCACTGACAAAAATTTCAGCATTCGGGGATGCTAAAGCAGGTTGGCCAGAGCACCATTTAGTCATTTTTTTAGTTTTATTACAGTCATTAATCTAGTCTACGTTAGCTTAAGAGAAGAAACCTCAGAAATCAGTGATGTTCATTTAAACATTTCTTTTTATCTAATTTAATTCAAGTGCTTCTTCTTCTTATAAAATGCTGTCGGTGAGTGTAAGAAGACAGAAGACGCACCCGTGAGCTTCGTGGGGCAGACACTGAAAGCCTGCGTTGACAGCACGGCTCTGCCGGGTCTCCAGCGGCTCGGCCGAGGAGAATGGAGTGTTCTCCAGGAGCCGTAGTTTCCAGATAAATATGGTGACAC
Organism: Eidolon dupreanum; assembly: GCA_028627145.1. Lineage (NCBI taxonomy): Eukaryota > Metazoa > Chordata > Mammalia > Chiroptera > Pteropodidae > Eidolon > Eidolon dupreanum. Next base: position 151,871,250 of record CM053507.1, on the reverse strand, counting down.
AGCCGTAATAAGTCCCAGAGATACCATCTTCTAACGATCTCTTGAAATTAATGAATGAAGACAATGGCCTTCTTATTCATTCAACTTTACTGCATCAGGCAGTGGAAATAGAAAATGATTTAAAATTAATCCCTTCTCTTGACAGTTGTAAAGTGGTAATCCTCTACTCTTATCCTCTCCGAGGATATTTGAAGATAACTTTTTTATTCTCCAATTTTCATATCCTGTCTCATAACCTCATATATTCTACAGCCAGATTCACTGCGGGTAGCCAGAATAAACCTGCTATAGAAATCCAGGGCTAGGTTACTAGGTTTCTGAAAAAGGTATCAAGTCTGAGAATCCATTTCAGATTTACTTTCAGAGTCATTGCTTTAAAATAGGCATCTTTTACTGAGATATCAAAAAATCAAAGACTAGATCAGCTCATTTGTGCGAATAAGCTTCGGGATAAATTTCCTCCCTCTACTTTTCATATTTAAAAAATCAGGAGTCCCAGCCTGTGCCATCTAGGTCAAGCAAAGCTCAATGTAATTTTTACCAATGTGTGATATTAATAATGTGTCAGAACTCTTCCTTACCTCCTTTATTATTTCAGTCGCGCGTCTGCGTCTGTAATTTTGTGTGTTCGGTAGACTCACCGTACATCTGTATCCCAACTGGACTTTACATTTAAAACGATGGTTTGCTGTGGCCAGTCTCCTCCTTGGTTGTTACTTACTAAGCCTGACACATTCCTCTTTCTTCAGACGTATTGAACTATTTATTTAACACACTCCATAAAGGTATCTGAACCTTATTTAATAAAACCCTGATTAAATACATTCATTGGGGGAGATAGACTATTGACACACACAAAAAATTAGAAGGTACAGCCTTAGGCGATCGCCCTGTTTAATTTTTTGGAGTGGCTTTTCAAAAGGAATTTTATTTTTCAAACTGAGAGCTTTCATTCACTGGACTAATCGCTTTCTTGTCTTTCTTCTTACTTCTTTCTCCTCACCCGCTTCTCACCACCCCCACCCTCTTTTCCTCTTTTTTTTTTTTGTTCCTATTATGGGAAAATAAGTCAGGAAAAGGCATTAAATCCATTTACTGTGTATGTCACGTAAATGTCATCATTTTGTGCCTCTTTTCCTTTGAATCTGTGGTTGTTGCCTTTTGAAGCCTATTTTCTCCTTTTCTATGAAGATCCAGTTTACACACTGTGAAAAGCTTAAAGCTTAGTGTATAGCTTAATGTCAGTCCCCACGTAGCCACCACTCAGCTCAGCAAGGGGGTATGTCCGTGACCTGCAAGGGTCCCCTTCTGCCTCTTCCCAGCCAGCACCTCTCCGCCCTGGGGTGGTCGCTCTTGTGACTTCCGTCACCGTGGGGTAGCATTGCCTGGTCTTGAACTCCACGTCTGTAGACTCAGACAAGTGGGCACTGTTTTGTAGCGGGCTTGCTTTGCTCAACCTAATATTTTCGAGATTCATCCGTGTTGTGACATGTATCAGGTGTGTGTTCTTTTCATTGCTGTGTGATATTCCATCATGTGACCGTGTCACAATGTGTCCCTTGTGGTGCGGATGGACACAGCTGGTGGTAGATGTCCCTGAGGCACGTTTACGTGTGTCTGTCCACAGTCCTCTTGCCATTGCATGTCCCCGTACGGTGTAGTGGTTTGTCCTTCTCATTCTCACGGTGTGGCAGTTATTCTTAAAAACAACAACAAAAAAATGTTTGTTCTTGAAATCTCAGAAAACATGTAGAAAGCCCAGGTTTTAAGGCAGATAATTCAGTTACCCTCTTTATATTACATGGTCGTGTGACCAGCCTTGGGGAGCCATTCATCTCTCTCCCTTCTATGTATTTCTTTCCACATCCTGCTCTGCCCTACCTGCGTCCAGAGTGGGAGCCCTTTGAATTCCCCCCCCGCCAGATTCCTGAGAATCTTGCATATTTTGGCACCTAACAGGTGCTCCATAATGCTTGACGAATGAACAAGGTTTCCCTTCAAGGTTTTGAGGACTTCATAGAGATGCGATCTCAGAATACAGAGCAGATAACTCAGATCATCACTGTTTTAGCGTTGTCATGAAGATGCTGATCTAATTCTACTTTTTAACAGTATCAAGGGGAAGGAGTTAACATCTAAAGAATTTCTTTTCAAGTGTCAGGATGGTTCTATAAATGATTTTATATTAAAAAAAAAAATCCCTAAAAGAAACTGCATGCTCCCACATCTCCCCGTTGAGTCTGTGGCTCTCTTTATGATTTCATGGGAACGCCGACGGGGCGTGGTATTGTCTTAACTCCTGTGGTTCTGCCGCGCTCGCCTCTTGGGCTGCTGTCGCGTCTCATTATTGTGACTTGACTCTCTACTCCCTAACCTTCAAGCCTCCTGACTTTCTGCTTCTGATCTTCTTCGCTACATCAAACAAGTAACCATGCTAGAATTCACATAAAAATTTAACTCTGCAGGCTGTGAAAGAAGCAAGTTCGCAGGCTTCGGTTCTCAGACCGAGGTTTGTGTAGAGACCTAGATCATTGTCAGTGAACTGGGGTGCAGGTGGGGGGAGCGCTTCTCTTGCATTTCATTTGAACTCCGAGCTCACAATGACCCACCTGTTCGGGTATGGATGACATCTTGTGGTTTTCATGCGCTCTGGCTTAGAGAGAGCGTTAGCGTTTGCTTACTCAGTACTCACTCACTCAGCATGTTAATCAGAGATGCCCCCCGGACAGCCAGCGTTCCTGACACCCCTGGAATTCCTCTAGAAATCTTCCCGCATCCTCACACTCCATGTTTGCATCATGAGCTCACACTTGGTCCCACTCTAGTCTTTCTATTCCTCGTCTTCTCTTTCCCGTTTTATTTTATGAGTTGACACTTATTTTGAACTTTTCATATTATTATTTGCTCCTTGTATTTTTAATGCCATACATTTTATCACTTCATTTTTACTATGGATTACTCATTCAAATACACACCCATTTATTTAATGGCAGAAAACGTGACTCCAGTGCCTGGGTCACAGGCTGCTGTGTGAAAACGAGGACACCCTCTTACCACTGCAGAACAGGGTTTGACAGAGTTTAACAGAGTTATTAAGTAATCGATGACACTTTGGTGACCAGATTTTTGCCTCATTTATGCATCATAAGTATACGCTTTGGTAACTGAAAACGAGGCAGAATTGCATGGTAGTTCACGTGGAAAGCTCCAGAGTCCGACTGCCTGAGTGTGACTCAGAGATACTCCACTTGCTGTTGTGGGACGTGAGACAATTACGTAACCTCAACTGGGTCTTATTCATTTGTGACAGTGACAGTGTGGGAACCAGCCTCATGAGTGGTGGTTACAGTAGACCATGCCTTCAGAGCACTCAGTAAAACCAGCAATTCTGACTGGGTTCCAAGGACATACACCATCTTCATTCAAAATATGCACACTTTCCACACGATCGATCCACACACCCACACGCAGGGTAAAAATGGTGCGTGTGAAGCAAGCCGCTGACCATTTTCTGTGACTGACGTTGCCGAAGGGCTGAGTCCTCTCTCTGGCGGGCTCTGTCCCCTCCGCTTTGGCTGAGCTGTAGGGAGTGATAAGCAGAGCGACACGGCTTCTTGAGCACAAACAGCGAGATCCCCCAGTTTAAATGACTTCAGCAGTGGTCTTGACGGAATCATTCTCCACTCCCCACTTCCGGAACCCAGATATTACTTCCAAGAATAACAAAATAAAGCCAGAGCTCCCTGTGGAAGTACTCGGCCCTTTGCTGTTGGCAGAATGCTTTAGGTGTGAAAGAAAAGCAATCGTTTCATTGGTGGTACAGGTGTGTCCTCCTAAATTCTTTAGCTTCGCGCAGTGAATTTTTCTTAATGTGTTTCTCGTTCTACAAAGATTTCTGTATTAAGCCCTGAGTATAAAAATAGTTAATTTTTTTTTCTGATGGCATATCATCGTCAACGTTTTGGGTTAACTATTTCCTATTTTCGGTGTTAACAACTCATTGTTTGGCCTAATCCCTACATCCATATCCAACACCTGCACTCGTGCCGTGAACTGGGTACCAAGGATGACGTGGACCTAAATCTCCCTCTCGATGCAAGGCAGCAGAGGCCACCTCCAGCACGTGACAGGGGATGGCGTGCAGACGTGGCTGCGAGAGGGTAGAGCTAAGACTTCCCTGACCTATGAGAGTTCAGGGTTTCTAACAACGTCGCGTGGCTGGTGGGTGCGAGTGTCTCGCCTTCCACACGTCAGAGATGCGACTTGAGTTATTTATGCAGGTCTTTCATCTACCTACATACACTGTGGCCTCTTTGGGGGCATATGTTAGGCGTTAATGTGTTTCTTCTACACCACTTAGCATAGGGCCCTGCATTTATGTCCCAGATAAATATTTCGCAATAAACGAAGCAAGCATGTTCATTTTAAAAGGACGGCGACATAAAAAGACTACTTTTAAAGACTATGACAAGAAACGTGGCATATATGCATGAAACGAATATATGAAATGATTCCCACTAAACGTTAATGGGTAGTTATCTTTGGCTGAAAAATCATTAAAACTTTTCTTCTTTGTCGTCGGATCATTTTATAGTCATTATGTATTATTTATATAATCAGAAATTGAAGAATATGCTCATAACAGATTTAAAAAGAAAATCTGAGCAAACCATTAACTGTAATAGAAATCAATAAAGTTTCAAAAAGTACTTTCCAAAAAATTATCCACCAAGAGCTTTAAAGAACAGATATTTTTTAAGACTTAATTTTCCCTAGAGTATGGCGAAAGGAGGAAGTCATAAAAGTTATTTTTATAAGCCATCATCACATTAATACAAAGATCAGCCAAAAAGAGCACAAAAAGAACACTTTAGATCAATTAGACTTAGGAATAGAAGTTCAGGAATCCTATTTAAAACCAGCAATAATTTATTCATACATGAAAAGAAAAACACACAAAGAAAGGAAAATGGTAAATGTTAAATGCATTTTGTTGGGAAAATTTTTCCAGTATTTCAAAATTTCTTCTTCGTCTACATCGTTGCTTCCGCCGTGTGGGTTGTAGCGCAAAGGCAGGTTTGATGGCTTTCTACTTCGGTGACTCATTTAAGAACACCCCTGCTCGGCCCGGTGGGTAAGAGAGCCCGGCTTCTCCATTCACTCTAGAGAGCGCCACTTAGTCACTGTCGCAAAGTGAAAGGTGCCTTTCTGTCTCGCGTTCCCGCTGCGAGAGCCCAGTGTCCGTCACGTGGCCCCCACCCCCGCCCCCGGCCCGGGGGACCGTTCCCGGAGCACGCGGACTTTGTGAACGTATTGATCGTGCTGGCTGGTTCAGGGCCCACTGTTTTACCCGCATCGGAGCCGTGCTTTCCAAGTGAGAGCAGCGTGGCAGCCGGAGCCTCCTGCTAATCTACATGGATTTTATAGAACTGCGGTGGACAGATCGGCCTTGTAATAACGATGCCGTTTCATTGGGCTTCACCAGGTGTAGGGAAGTGTCAGGTGCTTTTATAAAGTCACATCTTCAAGGACAAGGATGCGAGGGGTCATTTTGTAAGAGAGAAGAAAGCGGATTAAACAGATGGCATTATTTTTAGTCCGAGGGTCAGGGTCAGAAGGGAGATGCTTTGGCTCCATGTATTTCCCTGTGTAGCCCACACTTTGCTTTGTTGGTCCGTAAGCTAATTTCCTTTGCTTTTTCCTTTTTTCGTCTTCCCCTCCCCCCCTTTTACCCTCCTATCGATCTCGTAATTTCTCTGGGTTTCGTAAACCCCGTGGCGCTGTGATGCTCCGCTTACGTATTTTGCCATCATTGGCCACATTCATTCCCACGTGTCTTTGCTGTTTTGTGTTTAATTCATGTCATCTCCTTAGAGTTGTAGCTTTCAGCACCTTCTCGTCCCTCAGTCCGAACTCTGGACGCTTCAGCACATACGTGATGAACTGCGCTGGTTTTCCTGTGCCCTAATGTTCTTAATAGCAGGTGGATTTCGGGAGAAGGTGAATTGGGGGCGCGCATTACTTAGCCAGTTGACGGCTGGGTAATAAGCATTAGGTTACCTGCTTTGCGATTTTTAAGAGACATAGGAGATGCCAGTTTCTTGTCCTTAAAGAGGGTTCAATCGAGTGGAGAGAGAAAGTAAAACTATATTAAGCAGACACTGGTTTTATATAATAAAGGAGAACTTTTCTGTAAGTTAGGAGCTGATTCCTTCGTCAGCTCATCCCATATCATGGGCCACCTGCATCCTTCAAAAAGAATAGGATCATTACTTTTGAGACTTAATAGGTTATGACACGTTATATTCTGACTGCCAAGCACTGACTTTGTGACCTTGGGGGGATTCGCTTAATTGGCTCTGCCTTATCTTTAAAACAGAAGGTAGGGACATCTGCCTCTTGTGCTACCTGGGAAAGACACTCGAGTGTGTGAAAGGCACGTACGTCAGCAACAGGCGGTGGGTGACCTGGTGGGTGACCTCGGCCGTCTCGGCCCCTGGTGGCCGCCCGCTAGCTCCCTCTTTCCCGTGGCCCAGCTGCCACTGTGGACGAGGAAATGCCCGTGTAACTTGTGGGCCGCGCGGGGGCCTCCCTCACCCCAGCGTCGGCTCCGCTTCCTTCGCCAGACGCCTGGCGGGCGGCAATCGGTAGGGGCCCAACCCCCGCCGGCGACGTGCATCCAGGTCCCTCGGCCCGGGGCCGGACGGGGCACCTTGGTGTCCATCAGACACCCTCTCCATGGCTCCTCCCGCCGGCCCTCGTCGGCGTCTCAGCAGATGCATGCGCGGGGTGGCGAGGACACGTGGCAGACACGCGTGGGGGGGTGGGGACGGGCGACAGACGCACGCGTGCGGAGGTGTGGACGGGCGGGA
>CM053507.1:151811923-151863878 GCA_028627145.1 Eidolon dupreanum | reverse complement strand
GTTGGCAGAGGGAGCAGATGCTGTTTTCGGGGATATTCTAGAGAAGCCAGACCTGGCACCAGCCATTCCTCTCCCTCTTCTTTCTCATATTTCACAGATGCATATTGCTCTTAATAGATATTTTGTCCTCTCTGGTGAAATAATTAAGAAGAAAAGTCTTAGTCCTTGGCTCATTATTAAATTTTCTACTTAGTTCTCTATTTAATTCCTTTTTACGACTCTCTGGGCCCTTCCATTTAAGAAACTGCAATAAGTGAAGGAGAGGAATGAAGAAGATAAACTTCTCTTAGCTGACTTCCTGGATAACGCTTAGGAAGAACCCCATGCCGCTCCCCTAATTAACAAATCTAAGTGTGGTGACAGTTTATGGTTCAAACAGCATTTTCCATAATCTTTTCAATCTATCAGGTTTTATAGGAAGATGGCACAAAGAAGATCATGGTTATATAATTCCACAGATTTAATTCAATGAACATAAAAAAATCGATTACCCTTGGGGCATTAAAAATTGTTTTTACCGATAGAATATTTTACTTGCATAAATGATAGTTCTTATAAACAGCTGCACCTTTTACTGTTAGTATCTTAAAGTTCTTAAATCGTAGGCATAATTGTTTCATTGTAATTGTGAATTCCCATCCTTTACTCCAAATAATAAAAAACATAATATACAGAGTTTCTAACCTGTCTATACCAAGATAATAAAGTTGCTATCCATAGTCAACTTCCAAAAGAATTCTTGTTTTTCTCTCTGTCCCTCCCTCTCCCCCCACCTCTCTCTCTCTTTGGTACCTTCAATTTTCTAATGAATATCTGCTCTAAAGTAATTGAATCAATGAGGTTCTCTAATATCCTTGCAGAATCTAAACTAGACTATTCTCAGATGTGGGGAGAGCTTATGTACCAGAAAATGCCATTCCTTAGGACATAAGGCGATGAGATAAAATTTTAGCTCTTCTAAAGCTTCAAAGCTGAAGGATGCTTGAGAGGCATCCTGGTCTCTAGCCGCCCTCATTTACCCAAAGCACACTCAGATCTAGTTAGTGTCTTCTCATCGACTAGAAATTTCATCTTCAGAATCCTCGTTCAGTTACTTTTACCACTATAGTTTTATCATTGGCTTCAGTATGTAGTGTTGGGTAATGATTATGGAAGGAGCCGCTGGTTGCCAACCAATACCCATTCTTTCTTTGTTCCTTAATAACAGAACACTAGTATTTAGGGCATCAAAATCCCCAGATAAAACCCTGTAATTGCCAGCACATTTACAACAAATATGGCCATGCAACTAAGTTTTGTTCAATGAGAAGTAAACATAAGTATTTGGGGGCACTTCTGAGAAGTCTCTTCAAAGGGAGATAATTGTGCTTTTTTGTCCTCCACTGCATTTCCTTCTTTATACTGCCTGGAATGTAGACATGATGGCTGGAGCTCTAGTAGCCACATTGCACCAAGTGGTGATGTTGAAGATGAATGTAATATGGCAGAATGTGGAGGAAAATGATAGAAGAAGCCTAGGTCCTTAATTAAGACTATGGAACTGATATACCAGCTTTGGATTACTTAGGATTTTTGCCCTGTGAGTGAGAAATGAACTTCTCTTTTGTTTAACCTACTATTATTTTGATTTTCCCCTCACATGTGGTTAAACCAATTTGTATACAGTTTCAAATGATTGATGTGAAGAGAAGGAGAATTCTAGAAGATTAAGGACGTGCTGTGATAAACACAGAAAATCCCAGTAACTCTCTAAGGAATTCATATTGGGAGATTTGCTCTATTTCTCTCTATCTTATTTTTCTTTTTGAAAAATAGAGGCAATGATAATAGCCCTTAATACTTCTTTATATTGAAATAGTGCAAAAGATTTTAGAAAAGTGTAAAATACTATTTATATGCAGTATGTATGTTTTTCACTAATAACATTACCTGTATTTAAAGCATGGCTTCTTAACTGAACATCTGTGAATTCCTTGATTTTTTGTTAAATGTAATTGTGGATAATTTTTTTTTTTGGGTGGGGGAGGGATGTTTCTTTAAATTCTCGACAGAATCTAGATATCAGAGACAGTGTCCAAAATGGAAAGATGCTATTTTTTTTTTTCCGGTGAAGGGTCTCTTCTATTGCAGAACAGCTAAAGTAGAAGATTATTTGTAATTTTACTTTAACATTATAATCAACATTCAACAGCCATCTCTGAATGTCTAAAACTGATGAATCTTTCAAGTTCTCATTTCAAACATCACTTCCTCCCAAAAGCATTTTTTAAAGTGCCAAGTAGGAAATAATCATTCCCTTTTCTAAATTCCCTTAGGACTTTAATGAATACTCTTAAAATACAAATCCATACGTTTTATATTTCTATGCTGGACTTCAGATGCCAAATAAGCAAGTCTCAAGACCTGTATGAAATCCAGTCACTAACACTTATGACGTATCAGTAAATGCTTATTAGTTGAATACATTTTTCAAAATATTTACTTATTTTACTGATGTATACAGTACGTTTTTATATAGCTCTGTCTAAAAATAGGAAACTTCAGCCTTAAAAGCAATTTAATTGGCTTCAAATCAGACCCAGGATTCAGCCATTGGGACATGGAACAGACAGTGAGCAGATGGTGATCCACAGGCATGGCTGAAATGGAGAGCTTGTCACTTATCTTCTGTCCCTAACCATCCAGATGATGGTAGGAGTTCAATTTGTGTATGGGCTTGCTCACAGAAATTAGATTTAAAAAGATCTAAGCAGTTTCTACTTAGGAAATATTAGTTGTTCCCATACTACACTTTCTGTGTAATAGTTCTGAAACGGAGGAGAGCAAACCAAGTGTGATCTCTAAGACAGATTCAACTTTTCATGCCACCCCACGATATGTTGGCATTGGACATTCTACCAGTAGGGAAGCCATTTTTTCTTGATGACATCTGATGTACGCATAGGCCATTTCCGTTTAATTATACTTGGTAGCTTTTAATCAGCTCATTTTATTTCTACAGAGGTATTGGACAACCTTATACATTGCAGGAAAATCCTGTTTGGGGTTTTAAGAGGCATAAGAACCAGCCCTTCTTTCTTTACTAAGTTCAGAATCAGTTGAGGGACATACTTAGCAACCAGAGTGATAGAGATACAAATATGACACTTATTACTGATAAAGTGAATGATACGGCATAGACTGTTGACAGGTAGTGCAGTAGTCATTCTCCCATGAATTAAACTGGTTTGCCCACCAGTTCCTTGTACCCTGGACCTCCCCAAAGGGCGGATACTGTGCTGCGTGGTCAGAGCAGAGCAGAAGCCACCCTGCCTTCAGGTGGGGACTTCTGAAGAAAGAGCAGAAGGAATAACTGAGATGCTTACGGTCCATTCTTCTGTCCAAACTCACGGGGAGAGAGTGGGCATGTCCCTCTCGTCACCCCTTCCGCCGGCACGTGGCCTCACGGTGCTGTTCCCTCTTACCTGTGTGCTTCGCTGTGTTCATTTAATACTGTTCCATGGCATCCTTTTCTTCTCACCGATAATCCCAAAACTTTAACAGACACTCATCCCTATGGAATCGCAGATAAAATCCTTAACTTGTCACCTGAGATCCCTGTGGACGGGCCCCAGAGTATCTAAAATCTATACCCCATAATATACATTTCCATAGCATTTTCATCTTCAACTGACTTAGCCCATTATCTTATATTTGGAAAATCCGGAATTCAGTACATTTTCACACCTGCTGTTTGTGGTTCTCCGACTGATATGTGCAATGGACAATTTAATGCCCTTCGTGCATGAGTGTGCACATCCAGAACTCTAAGCCCTTTTAGAAAGAAAGGATATGAAACATGGAGTGAGTTTATTCTCAAAAGCCCCAAGGGAAGTTATGCCAGGACTATAGCATAGAAAAATTTTGTGTACATCCTATTAATATTGCTTATTAGCGATTCCATTTTAAACGTTTTTCTGATATTGCCTTCCATGTTGAATACTGAGGAGCCAAAATTTGTTATTCTCCATTTTATGACCCTTTTTTTATTTCTCACGGCATTCTTAAACGAATCTGTAGTTATTGAGTTTACTTACTGATTACTTATCTCTTGTCTTTCTTCCTCCCCAAGATATAAATGTCATTTGTTTCCATCCATTTTCCTGACTCACTAGCAAACAGAACAGCGATTGGCATCCAATAGATAATAAATATAACTATAAAAGTATACCTTGACAGTTATTTTTACCTGAACGTTTGAAAGTAATATTGTTCCATTTTGTCCTTGCCTCTCCTTTCTGATGAGGCGTCCACTTTCAGTCTCATTGTATTTTATTTGTGGGCAGTCTGCCTCTGGTCACTGCACGGTGACTAGCTAATTGAGTTTTTGTTTCTACTGAGCCTTCTCCACATTCAGTATGTTTCTCTCGTACTGAAGACATCTTTTGATATAAATTGAAACATTCTCATCCATTTCTCTTTAAATATTGTGATTTCTGCATTAATTGATCTGGAATTCGCTTTTCATTCAGATCTCTTCCATAGTTTTTTTTTTTATTACTTTAGCTCAATCTTTTGTATTCTGCGTTATTTCTTCAGATTTGACTTTTAATTCATGCATTTACTCTTGAAATCTAATTCAATATTCAACCTTTCATTAAGATTTATTCCTTTCTTTCTATTGAAGTATAATTTACGTACACTGAAATACATAGATATTAAGGGTGCAGCTGATGCCTCTTTGCGTAGATATACATATACATACATACATACATACATACATACATACATATATGTATGTATGTATATAAAATGTTAGCATCATGTCTAATAAGGTATAGAACATTCTTGTCACTGCAGAAAGTCCTCTCCTGTCCCACTTTTTCAAATAGTTTTCCTCCTTCAAAGTGTATATATATATAATTTTAAATTGTAAATCTTAGTTATTATTTTTATAATAAATTTAAATGCTCATTTTATCCTATCTTGCAGGTGGTTGCATTATTTTTAGGTTTTTCTGTGCCAGTTCGTCACCGCCACTTCTGTTTTTCCCTCCTGCTGGTTTTTCTTGCGCCACCAGTGTCTTCCTCACGGGGTTTGGGGTCACTGTGGCAGGCCCCGTCCTCACGGCGTCTGATAGACACACCCCGATGAAGAAAGGCTGAATTCGTTTCTGCCGGGTTCCGAATGGATTCAGTCGGCTCCTGCGCAGTATCCGTGTTGACGTTTCACCTGGGGATCGACGTGCCACCGCAGGGCTACACCTGTGCGGACAGCAGTAAAATGTGCCGTTGTAGTACCACCTGCGTATGAGTTGCCCGTTGCTGCTGTAGCCATAAAAGAATGTAAAGTTATCCTTTTACCTTGTGAAGGGCAGAAGTCTGCGCTGCGTCTGCGGACCGAGTTCCTTCTGGAGACCAGGGGAAAATAGTTTCCTTAACTTTTTCGACACCTGGAGGCGGCCTGCAACGCTGGGCTTGCGGCTCCTTCCGCCCTGCCGGAAGCGGGGGCACCTGCGCGCCCCTTTCTCTGCTTCTGTTGTCGCGTTTGTCTTCCGTGCCCCTGCTTTTGACCCTCTTTTCTCCACCTTGTAAGGACCCCTGGGCCCAGCCATAGAATCCAGAATTACCTCCCATGTCCAGATTTTTAAATTCATCGTATTTGCAAAGTACCTGTCACCATGTGAAATGACAACCACAGCTTCCGGGCATCGGAACTTGGATATTTGCAGGTCGGGGGGCCTTACGTAGCCCCCCATGTTCCCCTCCCTGATGTTTTGAGATAACAGTTTTTTTTTACCATTTGCATGCGCTGGGGGCGGACGTTCACCGCCTGCCTTCTCTCACGTGGGCGGGCCTTCCAGTGTCCCCGTTTTCAGCGGGGGGCTTAAAACGTCATCTCCATCCCTTATCTGTCCCTGCAGGGAATTCCAGCTCATCCCCTAGATCTCAGAGATGCTCTCTGGCATAACTCCAGGGCATGCATCACATGACAGTACATGTGAGTGACACCGAGTGACGTGCCACCCACATCCCTGCCAGTTCGATAGCTCGTGTCATTGGGCCCTCGACCATCGGTTCCGCCTGCTACTCCGGCTCACCATTTTGTTTTGTTTTGTTTTGTTTTAAGCTCAGCTGCACATGTGTTACTAAAAGTTCACCTTTATTTTACAGATTTTAAAAGAAAGCTTCCCCGAGGATGTTTGACTAATCAATGGCCAAGTCGGGGTAGAACCTTGGTGTTCTGACAAGGAAGCTTGTTCATAAATCTTAATAACCGTGCTTTTATTATTATTACTCCTGTCACTGCTAACACTCATTACCGAATTGTTGAATTTACCAGAACCCGATGAGACCATATTGTCGCAAGGTCACGTAACTGCCGCATGTGTACAAAGATCATTCATTAGTTCTTTAAACACTTTTTGAGCTACCACTGAGCTAGACAATAAGTAAGGAAACTGGAATGGGACATAATACCTGCCTTGAGGAGGCTGTAGTCGAGAAGAAGAAATAAATACCTGTGTGAACTGATCATTGCAGCGCAGTGTACCCCAGTGTGGTGGGAACCCCAAGGAGAGAGAGTGAAGTGCTCCAGGGAGGGGAGGGGGTTGAGAGGGATGGGTTCAGAAATGCTTCATCATCAAACAGTCATGATGGGATTGATGGATGGATAAGATACAGGCATAAGTAGATGGACAGCTGTGTGACAAAGAAAGTTACTGTCATTCACATCATTTTATAGAAAGTCAGGCACAGAGAAGTTAAGTCACTTGTTCAAGCTCACACAGTAAGCGGGGAATCTAGGCTACCAGGCTGTCTGGTTCCAGAATATTCACTCTTAAACTTTGATGATTAGACCTACCTCTAAAAGACTGAAAGTATTTTGTGATTGAAGGTGTTTGGGGTGGAGAAGCATTATAGGTAGAGGGAAGAATGTATTTGCATGGAAGGAAAAAATAGTATAGAATTTTCAAGGAAAGAAGAGGGGAAATTATGGTTGATGCATGACATATAGAGCATAAGTCGGTGATCAAGGGAGGCCGTTAGAAAGGGGCCGTGTGTGAGTGGGTGGCAAGGGGGTCTAACCCGGGAGCTAACAGGGACCCACCAAGACCTTAAACAGGAGGATCGTGTCTTTAGATTTCTGTTTTTGGAAAGGGCACAGCGACTTCAGCGTGGAGAATGGATTTTAACCAAGGCTTTTCATTTTTTATTCATTTCCAGTTGAAAAAAGTGCTACATCAAAATAGAATGGTTTAGAGATCGATAAATGGCACAATTTAAAAAGTCTGAAAGGAACTGTGTGACTCGTCGGCATGGAATGCATCCTGCAGGGGCCGAGAGTGACCCTCATCTGATGAGGGCAGTGTTTTTAGCTTCCGTGGATATGAGCGGGACAGTGGGTGGGTGGGGGGCAGTCCCATTTGTCAGCTCGAGACATTACTAAGAAGGGCGACATCCAGACTCATCCTGGTACTATCTATCTCCCCTCAAAAGAGAAGCAGCTAATTTGATGTTTTCCCTCCTACCTTTGCGTGTTTTATAACCGACCATTACATTTTTGTGACCAGCTTGATGAGCTGTCACTGTCCTCTGTGTCTGAGACACTGCAGAAGCATATAATGTATTGTTACCACCGCTCGGGTACTGTGTGCGAGGCCTGAGCGATGGGGCTGGGATCCCTAAGCAAAGAAATGGGCAGAATATTGAGCTTTAGGAACAAATCATGATACAAATGGATTCAGTCAAGGCTTATCAACGAATGCTGAAATGACCTGGTGAAAGGCTATTAGAGAAAATGATATTTTTTATGGTCGCAAAGTATTTGCTACAGGTGGCTTCCTGGTTACAAATATTAAATGATGCTATTATATTTATAACAGAGAAATCTAGTGAGCAAACTTAATACTTTCGATAACAGGACACGTTGGCAATAGCTACCTCCCAAAGTAACGCACTGAGAATATAGTGTTACCTGTACAAGAACAGTGCAAGAAATAATAGGTTCATTAGTGCTAAATTTCTTGGATTGGTTAATTGCACTGTGGTTATATTGGGTAAAATGCATTGTTCTTGGGAAAAGCAATATTTGGTTACTCATCATATAGTACACTTTAAATATTTTAGAGTTGTATCTGTCAGTCATCCTGAAGTAAAGCTGAAAAACAAAACAAAACAAACAAACAAAAACAACAGTCGTTGGTGAATTCTTAGGAGAATTGTTTAAGGATAAAGTTTCACAATGTCCACTTCTTACTCTCAATCGATTTAGAAGAACAGGATTACAAAGAGAGAGAAGGAAGGAGGGAAGAGGAGGAGAGCGAGCGTAAAAACGTAAAGCAGACATCAAAATGTTTAAATTAGTTGTAGCTCAAAAAACACATGGGTATTCATTATACCGTTCTTTCAACTTTTCTGTAAGTTTGAAATTTTTCCAAGAAAAGTTCAGGCAGAATGATCAAGCCGAAATTGAGTGCTCTGTAAGCGTATTCAAAGTTATTTTATTTTATCTTATTTAAGATCAACCCTGGCCAACAATTTTAAGGTTTGAAATTTGTTTGATTTTGTACCAGACCTGTTTTAAAATTATGAACTTAGAGCCACTGGTTTGCTGTAGTCAAACACACACACGGGACCCTTCTCTCTTATAGACATGATGGGAAACAAACAAACAAAAAAGTCAACAAAGAAAAATAAATGTTCTACATAATAAAGTTAAAAAACCAAACCTGCCATTTATTGGTTCTAAGTCCTTCGAGCAGCGGTCCCCAGCCTTTTTGGCACCAGGGACCAGTGTTCCTGTGAGAATCTAGTGCCTGAGGATCTGAGGCGGAGCTGAGGTGGTGATGCTGGTGCTGGGGAGCGGCTGCGAATACAGGTGTAGCTTTGCTCGTTTGCCCGCCACTCACCTCCTGCTGTGTGGCCCGGTTCCTAACAGACCACAGACTGGTACCGGTCCACAGCCCAGGGGTCGGGGACCCCTGCTTTAGACCATGTACTCAACATCTCCGGGTCTCAGTGTCTTCATCTACCAAATGAGAATAGCAAAGACACCTCCATCAGAGGGCTCTGGCGACAATTAAAGTGATCATTCCTGTCAAGTGCACATCAGTTTCTAACCGTGGTAAACACTCAGCATAATGAGAGCTCGTGGCAGAAAAGGGTGGATCTCTGGACAAAAGTCGTCCTTCTGCAGTGTGTACTGCTCAGAATAAACGTGTAATACCATCCCTCAAAAAATAAATAAAATTACAGACTTTTAGAGTGGCACACTCAAATATTTTAGCATAAGAATGGATATATACTTTAAAGTTCCATATGATTCCATAATCCACCTATGAATCACGTGGCTATATCACCTAGTTTGCATGAAGTTTAGATTCCTAGAATTAAAGGTTGATTTCTCTGTGCATTTGCCATTTGCAGTGTTTCTGTGTCATATAGATTAAGAGGGTAAAGAGAAGTGGTTCTGGACAGGCTCTTCCCGGAAAAGACCTTTTTACATTTTCTACTTGAAAAGAATTGTCAACTCTGCCTTGACCGCTGATTTGCATGCATTCCAAGATCAAGCCTTTTCCTCTGTACCTGGGAATGCAGTTGGGGAGACACACACACACACACACACTCTCGTTTGTAAGAAGGGAAGCAGGCGCCTTGTTCCTTTTCCATTCCATAAGATGTAAGGGTGGGTGCTGCCCCTGGAATCATCCTCGCTTTTTCCCTGATGTGACGTTGTCTCAGCCCTAACAAATGCAGAGGTTTTTGGCTCTCGGCAGCCTTTCTTCTCAGGCACCTTCTTGCTGGTCTTGGCACCCCTGGTGCGGAGCCCAGACAAGGCATTGGGAAGGAAGTGAAAGACCTGCCATCGCCCAGGGCCCTGCCCGCCCTGGGGCCCCAGAGAGCTCAGCGCCCTGGCCAGGAGTCCGCAGGGCGCTGCCTTAGCCAGGAGCGGATTCTAAACAATAACGACCTTCGTCGGGGGTGAGAGATGCGGGCGACAGCACCTGGTCCAGGCGGGCGGCGCGCAGCCGGGTACAGCGAAGGCGCGCGACGTCTGCAAGGACCGCGGACCCGGGACCCGGTGTCTTCCCGGTCCCTGGGGCGGACGGCGAGCCTGGGTGCGCAGTGGTTTGTGCTGGATGGGTCAGTAGACGAAGCGGGCACCGCAGAGTCCCCGCGGAGGTCCGGGCGCCGACACGCGTTGGCACTTAACTCCGCCTCTGCGTTAACAACGTTCGCTTCAGGAGTCGGATCGGAGTCCGGGTGCGGGAGCGTACGTAAGGGGGTCCCTCGGCCCGGGGACGATCACAGAGGTGGACAGAAAACGGAAGCGGAACAGGCAGCGACCCCTGTCCTGGGGACCCGCGGTGCTGGGGGCTGGACCTGGGACCCCCGCTTCTCGGTCCTGTTGGGTTGGTGACAGCCGGGTGGGGTGGGGGTGGGGGCAGAGGGCCGGGCTGGCACTCGCTTTGACTTGACCCCTGTCCTGGCGCCCGGGCCTCCGGCCGCGCGTTCTCACACGCGTGCGTCTTTGCGCGCGTAGGCCCGGGGTCGCCTTGGAACTGGCCTTGCTGTATCTGATGCGGTAACTTTTGCAAAACGCCCAAGGCAGAAGGTCAAGGCAGAAGGTCAAGGCAGGACGCTCTGATCATCTTGTTACCAAGTCATGCTGTGTCTCTAATCCCAGCCCTGAGTTCTTGCAGTTTTCACTCGGGGGACACCCTCCCCACCCCCACTCCCATCCCCCACTCCCCCCTAACCCCGCCTCCACCACTCCCCCCCAGGCCAGGGTTCCCCACGTGACCCCACTGACACGTGGAGCCGGAGAACCTCCCTGGAGGCCTGTCCCGGGCACTGCGCCCCTGTCTCAGCCTTTCTGGGCTCTTCCCACCAGCTGCCCAGAGCGCCCGCCCCCCGCGAGTTGTGACCACCAAAAACCAGTCTTTCAAAACGTGGGTTTTGTCAGAAAGAAAATGAGACTCTTTTGAGAAAAAAGGATTTTGGTCTCTTCTCAGATAACAAAATTCGTATGAGTTCTGTAGCCAAACAATAAGGGTGAATCAGGTTTACCCCAAAAAGCAAATGAGAAATACTGCTCGCAAAACAATTTATCTACAATCTGACCCTCTCCCCTCCTCCCTCTCCCTCCCTCTCCCTCCCCACACGCATGCACACACGTGTGCACACACACACACACACATCCAGGCACATGCACACACACCTCAATAGTCATTTTTTGCTAATGGTGACTCCAGATTTCTGAGTAGTTAGTGGCAGATGAATATTGAGGCACATTGCATTTTTTTTCATCTAGCTTATAGGCCCATTTGATGTCATGGAGACATAATTTGTAAAGCGTGCTATTGTTTTACAGATGGTTTTAATATTGTGGCCCTGGTCTTGCGGGTCACTGTGACAGGAATCTGACTCCTTCCTAGAACGTGGATGAGGCCTCACACTTCTCTCTTGCGGGTCGGCTCTTTCCGCTCGCTTCTGGGTCATGTTATCCCTCACTCCATCTCTTCTGGCTGGAAGAGAAAGTCTCGTCAAGCTGCTGAGATTGTCATTCCAGTGGGTGCCCTGGGCAGTGGTTTCTGAAGCATCTATCTCTTTGAAATTTTGTGCTCAGCTGGAGAAATGTCACAGTCATCTCAGCTTTTGACTGAATTTTGGTGAGAGAGGCAAGAAATAGGAAATGTGAGCATTTTCTAGAAGAAGCAGTGCACGGTCGCGTGCACATCAGATGCTTTCCGCCTAAGACTCTACCGCATTAAAAAATATCAAGTCTCAGCCGGTTGGGAAATCGTTGCCCCAAAACTTGTCTTTTGTGCCCAGATTTGCTGAGGCTCAGAGCTAGATTTAACTCGCTGAACCGTGTATTATAGTCAGAAGAAGCACTCAGCACCCCTTCCCCCACATTCTTCTTGGCCTTGACAAGGCTGTGGGGCAGACTGCAGACTTCAGGAGCCCCAAAGACAGGCCGGTTCTTGCAATTGCCACGCGAGGTCTCAAACAACCTCTACATGTCGTTTAGCTTCTGCAATGCATTCTGGGGTGAATATTACCAGGTTCTTGTGTCTTTGTGAGGGCTCTTTCTCTTGCTTGCAGTTACCAATCATTTCGGTCTTTCTCTACTTTTTTTCTGTGTTTATTTTCACATTAATGTTGGCTTTGACCTTAAAAGAAAAAAAAAAAAAAAAAACAGACATTTTCCAGATTTAGGCTTAGATTATTAACCACTGCATATTTTAAGTGGTATGTTCCAGGGTAGAAACAGATGAAGAATTGCTGGAAGTTAGAAATTTTTAGTTAACAGTTAGCATCTACCGTTAGAAACGAGTGGGAACCACGTGATGTTGAAGCGGCTGTCACATACCGTCCATCAGAGGTGGGTCAAAGTAATGACCAGGCAGATAGGGACCGAATATGACTGAATACCAATTAAACTATTTATTTCCACCGTAGGACTGAATAAACACATTAGTATTTTAATTTGTTCTTCTTTTCGTTTGCTCTGGCAATATGTTTGCTAATATAACTGAGATGCACAATTGCAATTTAATTAATCTGTTTTTGCCAGCACCTCACCTGAGCTGCGTGAAGTGCATGCGCTGACATCTCAATAAAAATGAGCCAAATAAAAATAGCAGATGCCAAATTTGTGCCAGGCATTTTACAAGGCACAAATTGCAGCCATACCCAGAGAGATACAGAAACAGGTTACCTTGTAGAAATTGCACTGGACATACTTGAAAAAAGATGTTGAACCAACACAAAATTACACAAAAGTTCAATAAACACTTTGTTAAAGTTTAATAACACTGCTTCATGCCTCCCCTTGTGTATCGTTGCTATTAAGTATTGATAATAAATCTCCTAGAGGCCTTGTATCTGGTAGTGGACACACGAAGGTCCGATGCCACCAATTCTTAAGTCCTTGGGGTGAGCCGAGCAACTTTTCTAGTGTCGGTCCATTGTCCTTTTATTCCCTCGGACCCGTGCCAGACCCTGAGGCAGTCTGGGTGGCCTTGACCCTGATGACACACTTTTCCAGAAAGGATGACGTAACTGGCAATGTGAGGAGAAGCCACGCCTTCCTTCAGGGGCGTGGAGACTGTAAGAAGGTAGGGCCGGACAAGCCGTCTACACACACGCAGACTGAGGCCACTTGCCGAATACTCCGGGCACTGTGAGGTCGAAACTTTCCGACGGGCCCTTTGTGTCTTCATCCAGGTGCTGTCGCCTTCCGGCGGACACGGGGCAGGATTAGCTAAATCCGGTTCCCTAAAATAGCTGCTTATCGGCTGGTCTCTCGTGGGCCCCCCCAAAGGTAACAAAGACCCCTACACTGGGAACAGGTGCAGGAAGGCTTACCTTTATTTTGTTACTGTTATAATGGCTGCTCTTTTGAGGGGTGAGCACCCTGCTGCCAGAGGTCCCCTTTCCATTTCTTAGAGTGACAGCAGAAAGTCACCTCTGCGAGGTCTTCAGACCTGGACCCAGGCGGGCCCTGCTGTGCTGGGCCCTGGAGGGTGAAGTGACAAACCGCAGGTCACCTGGTTTTCGCTGGAGATGAGGATTAGGCCTCAGGTTTTCCGGCTGACTAAATCCCCTCTCCCCTTCCCCCTGGACCTCGTTAACTGCCATCTGCTGTGTGTGACCTGGAACTTAAAATCATCCCACAGCGCCTAACCACGGCCTCGCGGTGGGTGACGCGGGAGGTGAGTCCCCTTCCTCCCAAATGGAAGGTATTAAGTCCCTAACCTAGACTTGCTTACCCAAGGTACGATGTATGTAAACAGATGTTTCCAGGGCCAGCGGGTTTGCCTGTCTGGGCCGAGCGAGAGCGGCACCGGGTTGGTGACGTGCAGAACGCACGTTCTGTTTAAAAATGTTCGCGTTCAACCTCCAACCGCAACCTTGCCGAACCGCGCGCGGGTCCACGAGCGCCCGCTGTGCAAGAGGAGAGACAGCACACGCTCCTCCCGGAACCCTCGGGTGTCCCCGCTTCCGTGTCACACCCTCTGCGTCGGCCGCCCGGCGCTCAGGAAGCAGCGTGTCTTCGGGGACATGAAATGCCCCCATAGAGCCCAGCTTTGTTGCAGCGGGTCTCCCCGAGGTCCAGACCTGCAGAGACCACGCACGTGCACGGCTCGGCTCGCCAGACCCGCGGGGAAGAGGACGCCGCAGCCCTCGCCCCCCGGGGAGCGCCCGCGGACCCCAGGGCGAAGCCCCGAGTGCGCCCCACTCGCGTGCGCCCGCGCTGTGGGGGGGAGGGCCTGCACCCCGCCCGGGAGGCCGCCGGCCCCGCCGCTGCCTCCCATGCGCACAGCTGCGCGGCTCCGGTGGGTCTGAGCGGCTGGGTCCCCATCGGCGCGCAGGGAGCGGCGCGGGCTCCGGGGCGCCGCGCGCGGTAAGTGCAGCCTCGGGGGAGCGCAGGCGGCGGCGGGGCCTGGACGCTCGCTGGCGGGGCGCCCGGGGCGCAGCCGGGGCCGCGGTCGCATTATCTCCCAGCCGCCGCCGCCGCCGCGAGCCGCACCCCGGCGGCCGTGCGGAGCAGGACGCGGAACTGGGGCGCTCCACTTTCCAGCCTGTAAGTCCCGCGCCCCGCTTCGCCCCGCGGCCCGGAGAGCGCGGCGCCGCGGGCGTTTCCGGCCCCGCTCCGCTGTCTCCACGCGGCTCCGACCGGGCCACCTACCCCGGGCTTGCTGTCGCTGTCAGATCACTTTCTAGAACGGGCTCATCAAGGAAAGCGGGGACCCTTCGGAGTGCTCGTCAGGGGAGCGAGGGTGAGTGGCTTTGTCTGAGCGCGAAGCGGGGCGCGCGCTGGGCGCGGCCCCGGGGCGCCCTGAGCGCCCATTTACCTTGTCCCCTCTCCGGCCGCTGCGAGGAAGATGTAAGTGACCGCGACGGGCCTGCGGGGAGGTCGCTGCGTGCGCCTGTGTGTAGGAGAAGCGTGTTCGGGACGCCCCGAGTTTACCCGAGACGCGGCGCGCTGTGGCTGCGCACGGCAGGGGCGCGGAGACAGCGGAGTTGGCCCAGTTTCCCGGTTTCCCGTCGCCGCCGCTGGGCAACTTCGCCGGGCTGGGGGAGGGGGCCGGGGGGCGTTTGCGATGTGGGCTCCGCAGTCGCCCTTTTTCTCTTCTAGGGCAGGGCGTTTAAGGAAAAAAAAAAAGAGTCAGCGGTTACTTAGGTTGTTTATTGCTTTTGAACGCTCCACTTTTTAGGAAGTGTTGTGAATTTCAACAAGCAAAACATATCATTTCCAATCGGGTTCATCTGTCTTTCATGGGTCTCCAAATGCAGTCTGTCAAATTAATATTCGTTAGCCCCGAAAGACGGATCGATCATAAAAATGATATTAGAAATTAATTTTGTTAATGATGTTTGCGTGCTGACTTTGAGATGATCAATGGCTTAGTGAAATTAAAGATTGTTATCACTGCAGAGAGGATATGGGGAGCGCTGGCCCCATTTCCCTAAGCTACGGAGAAATCTCACTTCTCCTGCGTCGGAAGTAGAACACTGAGCTGCTGTAAGAATAGGATGGGAATGAAAGAGTTAGGAGAGCTTGAACCCGTGGCCAGAGCCGAGATAGAGAAACCGAAATCATTCCTACCTGGAAAGGCGGCTCCAGGTGTCCATCCCCTCCCGCCCCGAGCTGGATGCCATGGAGCCAGAAGCCGTTGTCACATGCAGGGTGGACGGACGCACAGTGTTCCTGAATCGTCTCAAAGCAGAGGAGAAGCAAGGCAGTGAGGAAGGAAAGTGTGTCGCCGGCGGGGACAGGATGTGCACTTAGGTTTGGCCAAGGGGACCTCAGGGTTGAGAAGGCTCGGGTTGTGTGGCCGCCTCCGTCCCTGAGCACGGCAGCCTCAGGGCTGCGGGTCTGGAGGGGACACGGGCACACACCGGTGAGGAACGCTTAGCATCTGGCGAGAGGGAGCAGGCGGGAATGGCCGTGGCCCCTCTGGACAGCGAGTGGCCCCTGGGCTGTCCTTGAGGAGAAGTGTGTCCCCTGGGGAAAAAGTGTGTGTAAGGGTCCGAAACACTGAAATCTGAAATAAAGGCCAGCGGCGTCGATGGCCACGCTCCCCCCAAACTGAAGGGTGGCCGAGGGAGCCTCAGGTGCGCAGTAGATAATCGTCGGTGTTTTTCCGACTAGAACGAGTGTATGATCCTGCAAAGACGGGACCTTTCGAGTGATGGCAGGAACAGAAACAGGTAGCTAAGACCTGACTTCTTTGTTTTGTTTTGTTTTGTTTTCTTACAGATGTTTTCTTTGGTGTCTACCTAATTTAGTAAATGCTGTTCTCTTTTGAATTCTCGTTTTTCTCTCTTACTCCTGGATTCCTTTTTTTTTTTTTTTCCTTCGTGGTGGCAGGAACTTTTGCCTTTTACAGAGAGGAGTGTTTTCCTGAAGTCGTTAAGTTCGATTATTTTCCAGTCAGACATTTGGCAATTGCCACTCACGTGATGTGCAGCCTTTTTTTGGAGCTGGTCACTGCCAAGCCCCAAGAGATATTTCCAAGATGTCTAGTGTGCTCTCATTTCTTCAGAATTTTTTTTTTCCCTAAGAATTGAGACACTATCTTGCCAGTTGTGCTCGATCGTTGTAAAGGGGTAAATATTTCAGGGGTGAGTTTGACCGTCTGGTGACTTGTCACATGGGGAAGCCAGATGGGTATGACATACCCTTTGTGAGAGGCGCTTCTAAAGCCATGGCGATTTGATTGGTCTTCAAAATAAATCAAAGGGGTGATAAAAGATCATAAAGCAAAACTCTTGCATTTTGTGTGTAAGAATACCGTGTGTCTGTATGTGTTCGCGTGTGTGCAGACTTACCCGGCGGACTTGTAGACAGGTTCTCTGTGGCTCCGAGTACCCCTCGGGGTCAAGGACGTGCTGGGCTTCAATAAAGTGGAAAGAACCCTGTGACCAGGGGCCCACTGGTGGGGGTAAAGCCCGGCGGCCTGCGCTGAGGGCCCGCACCTTGCTGCGTGCTCCGCAGCGTCTGTCAGCGGGTGCTCCGTGCACCCCCATGGCACCCTAGCTCCCCTTGACAGGCGGGGGCAGCTCAGGCAAGGTGAGGGGTGACGCTCTGTGAGCTGCGTCCACAGCAAGTTCAAATGTGATTACGGTGGAATGAAAAAGAAAAAAAATAAAATACAGTGACCCTAAAACGCCGGACAGTTTTACCGTTCATGAGCCTGGACTGTGCCTTGTCCCGTGTCATCTCCATGGCCAGTTATCCCCAGGGACAGTGGACGCGTGGCTTAATCCATCCCCCTCCGGCCGCCGTGCGAGCTCCAGCCAGCCTCTTCACCGCTCTGCCTCCGTATCCCCCCATTAAGCGAGGGGTGATTTCTAAGAGACTTTCCAGGGCAGGAAGGTCTGTGCTCACATGAGCCCTGGTTCTGACTCTCACTCACTCCTAGAAAGCCCTTCGCCTCGCGGAGGGGCTGCGTGAAATGAGGTACAGTGTCATCAGAAACAGCATGTCGCTCGGATTCCTTGTTTCTTCGTCTCTTCCTTGCCTGCCCTCCCACCTTTCTTTCTACCCTGTCCCCCATCCCCAGCCCCCCGTCCCTCTGCCCCCTGCCTCCCTGCACCCTGCCTCCCTACACCCTGCCTCCTGCCCGCCTCTTCATCAGCGAGTTGCTCTAAATTTAAACAGAAGCGGTATTTAGATTCCATTCCTTTGCATAACCCATCCATCCGCCCCTTCTCCTATGAGGGGTCTTTGAGGTGGCAGTGAGCTGCCACACGCTGCCCCGTTGTGTGTCACGTTTACTGGGGCCCGGGCGTGCGTGAGCAGATGGCCCTGGTGTGTGCGTGTGTGTGGACACGTTGCCCGTGTTGATTTTTAAGGTAAGAAAATAATTTGTATTTTAAAGTGGAGCCGATAAAGTGAGATCCGTCAGAATGTGTTAAGCTAATGACTTACAAGTAAAACAAAACATTTTTCACAAATCAGAGTCCACATCAATGTAACAGGGTAGTAAGAGCTTGATTTTTAAAAGGGAAAAGTGTGCCGAAAGGTTTTATTTTTCCCTAGGAAATGACAGTTTGATTGAAACAGTATGGAAAATAAAAGCCATAAATGGTTTTATTAAGAAATAGATACCCGACGATGTAATCAAGTGAGAAACTTGGTGGAATTCAAGTGAAAATTTAAAAAAAAGAAAAAAAACTTCATGGAAAAATATCTTTCTGTCACCTTTCTCGTAATCTCAGGACAGTTTATCACTAGATAAGACTCTGAGTTAAAAATGACAAATGACGAAGTCACTGAACCCTCCACTAATGATGGTGGAGCTTCTGGTTGTGCTCAGACCAAATCGTGAGTCGGTCCCGTCTGAGCATCCTCACCGCTCCGGAAGAAGCTCAGTAAACTTCAGAATCGCTACTTGTAATGCGAGGTTGGCGGTGATTTATTTATTATTTTTTTGCCTCCACTAGTACATGAAATAAAAACAGAGGCTGGCAAGTGGGAACGGCACAAAATAATTACAGGCTAATATTTTACTTCACTGTCGATTGCATTTATCCATACTTTTAATGTCAAGTGCATCCAAGACGTATAAGTGACTGTTTGATGCCGGTGGTAGTGAGCACGGGATTCCAGTGCGGGGTGGTGTTAGGACAGCTTTTAAATGGAAGTTAGAATCTTAATTTTTCTCTCAAGTTTTACCATTAGGGAAGCTCTGTGTAAGTGGCTTACTATCCTCGAGTTAGAATGTTCATTTGGTTCCTTATTGAACTCGTAGACTGTGTTTGATGTGGTCCATACAGAATATGAAATTAATTTTCCAAATCTCATCCGATTGGGTAGGAATCCTGGCTTCTGGGGCAGCAGGCCCTGCTGTAAGTAGAATCAGTAACGTGAAGTCATTCCTGTTTTATAGCCGTGCATGACCGAAAACGATTCTGTGCTCATGGACTATTTCTGTGCACAAAATGTAATGGTGGCAGATACGTTCGGTGATTTGTGGCTCTCCAGCCCTGGACTCTGATGTTCCCAGGCAGCTCCCACTGCTTTTGGGTTAAAACCAGTGTATCTGGTGACTCGAGATGTTTGATTCAGTGTCACTCAATCAACGGGGCCAGCGGTTTGACAGACTGTTTTATCGGGTAGTTATAAAGGTAAAGGTCTAGCTCGGACGTGGCCACGGTTTCCCGCTCTGTGGGTGGCTTCACGTCCTCGCCTGTGTCACAGAGTAGGACCCGGAGTCCTGCATGTCTGCCCAAAATGTCTCTGCTGTTTTCCGGAAGGATGAGATGAATTACTACAGAGAGGAGAACATTGAAAGTCGCTGCGAAGGAATGAAGTATTCCCGTGGTTAGATATAAAATGCAGGGCTGCAGATTCTGAGGCTACGACAGGATTTAGAGGCGCTGATGGTGCTAGGCAGGTGGCAAGGAGTCTGGAGGAGACAGATTTAAGGCTCACCAGAAGGAAGCCCTATATCAAGAGACAGAAAGTCGAGTGCCCTGCAAAAAAAAAAAAAGAAAAATGTAAATAAGGAAGTCGAGGAACAGTGTGTGTGTTGTGGGTGAAGAGGCATGGCCGCGTGCTACCGCAGAGAGCTGCGTGGGTGACAGTGCCGGGCCACCCCACCCTAGCTGGCCTCGCCACCGCAGGTCCTGCACGGAAGGTGAAGCTCCCTAACGCAACACAGTGCCACCAAGAAAAAGGGCCACCCGGGCTCGTGAGTCTGCTGCGCCAGCAAAGCGTGAAACGTCACTGTCCTCAGTGAGGTCGTAGGTCCCCTGGCACCGGGGGTCAGGGGGTCCGCCTTATTTCCGTGAGCGCTTCCGGGGTCACATGTGGATGTCGTGCTCCTGGGGAGGATGTTGGCAAACGGTATCTGTGAACTCGCGTAGCTGTCTGTAGAGGATGCCCACGCGCCGTCTCCATCCCCCACATGCCACACGCCATCGTCCGTTTGTCCCCAGCAGCCCCAGGGGACGGGTGGGCCTGCCACGTCCCGGGAGGCCCCGTTGAGGGACTTGCATCCCCGTTGAGGGACTCGCATCCCCGTTGAGGGACTCGCATCCGCATTGAGGTCGGTACCGGGTCCAGGTGCTCACAGCCCTTTGCTTTCGCCCTCCTCTGCCATGTCGTAGGCCGAGGGCTGCATGTGAGTGTCCCACTCAGGTGATACCCTGTCCCCTGGACAGGAGCCTCTGGGAGTCACGTCGCCAAGAAGACCACCATTTGGAAGAACTTTGCCTGAGCCGCTTAGAATTCAGTGTCCAGCCTCCCCTGGCCTGGCCGAGCCGCTCGCGCTCGGGCCGGATGCTCGAAGCCACCACCCGCGAGAGAGGACAAGCCGTGTGTCCCACACGGGCTCCGGCTCCACGGTAGTGCCTGTGTCGAGGGTGGGTCCGGGGATCCAAGGCGTAGGACTCCCCCCCATCTGGCTGTCTGGCTGTGAGCATAGAGCACGGGCCTGTCACGGGCTTGCCCTGCGACCCGGCCACCTCCGCCTGCTCCAGGGTCCGGCGGCTGCTGGCGTCACCCGCTCTTCTGATTGTTGGAAGCTCCTCTCCTAGCACGGGAGTACACCGAGGAGATGGGAAAGCGCTAAACGGCTTTCCTTTTAAATGTTTTTGCTTAAATAATTAGGAGAAACAGCTTCTTGGGCTAACTCCTGTGTGTGCACATGTGCGTGTGCGTGTGTGTGCACATGTGCGTGTGTGTGCACGTGTGCGTCCAAGCCAGAATTGTGGCCCCTCAGGGGCCACGTCTGCGTGGAGCGCTGCTCACGGGGGCATCTTTCTTCCCCAGTCACGTTCACGCCGAGATGTTCGCGTGAAGAGATGGACTGAAATGTTCCACTTGAGAACGTTCTGGAGTGTGCACGTGACGGTGTTCACTCTCCAAATAATCTGAAAGGCGGAGTTAGGAACTCGTGTGAAAGTCTGGATGGAGCTCTGCCGATTCCTCTGAAGCGTCCGCTTCAGTAAACTTCGGGAGTCACGGGGGAGTTTTCCCCAAAATGTGAAGCAAAGGACCTTGGGTAGAAAGTGTGACCGCTTCAGGCAGCATAGAGCTACGTAGTTTTAATGGATGTGTTAAGGGAACGACTACCAGTCACCAGTAAATAAAATTCATTCTTCTACAGACGCAATTGCTTGGGATAAGGCTAAATCGATAAACTGTTTTTCTTAAAAAGAAAAAAATAAAAAGAAAGAAAGAAAAAGAAAAAAACTTTTTTTTTTCCGATAAGCCATTTTAGAAGCAATTCTCAAATGTAGCAGAACGTGCGATGGTGACGTGCCAGTGGCCCTGTCACAGGCTCTTCCCGTGTGCCGGAGGACGGCCACCTAGCAAACGGGGAACCAGGGACACGGAACTGTGGAGCGTGACGTCGAGAAGTGGCCTGCAGACAGTCTGGTCTGCGTCTCTCCTCACGGAGCTGGGGCTTGCCCGAGAGAGAATGGCCGGCAGGGGGGTCACTCCCGAATTCCTTTTCAGATCCGGTGCACACGCCACCGCACCAACAGCGCTTCGGAGCTATGAAACAGAGAGCCGGGGAAGCAGAGCAAGGCCCGTGGAAGCCAGGCTGAGCCGGGAGGGAGGTAGACGGGGCGTGGGAGACCAGAGACTCCCCAGGCCGCCCTCAGGACAGTGCAGAAGGCCCCCTGCCCAAAGCTGTCGTCCTGCAGGATCGTGGGCCCAGTGCTGCCACGTGCCACGAATTTTAAATGTCACTCTTGACTTATCAACTAGAGACATCCACCACATCCATCCCATAGAGTTTGCATCCTCTGTAGGGAGTTACCCCGGGACCGCCCACCCCGGTGTGTGTGTGTCTGGGAGGAATGTGGGGTTTCACAGCCCACGGTGGCACGTGCTGTGCCTAGAACATGGGACGGCATTAGCATCCCTTCTGTGCACTGCTAGGGAGGGGCCGCAGGGGACACAGCAAAGCGTGGCAGGGTCCCCACAGAGCCTGTTTCAGGCCCGAATATGTCTCATAAATTACCAACTCGTCAGGGTCAGAGGTAAGCCCTCTGCAGACTCAAATATGATGAAGTCGGTCACTCAGAATTCAAGAGAGAAATACCTTTTGTCACCCCAGAGTAATTCACTTTAATAAACTGCAGTTAGAGTTACGGGTTTTACTGATATGTAATGTTTTAGCTGAAATTTGCCGAACACGCCTTACCCTGGGAGGGGGACGTCGCTCAACTTCCCCTTCGCTTTCCGTGGAACTCTCTGGGGACACTCCCTGACTCGCAGGTACCGGGGCAAGCGGGAGACGTTCCCATCGCATCGGAGGGCAGACGGGAGAGTCCAGCTTCCCCCCGCGTTTGACCTCCAGGCACCGCCTCCATGCTGTTTAGTTTCACACCAGCTGCTGTAGAAGTTATACCTGATGAAGGACAGAAGCCGGATGCTTCGATGCGCGCGCATGCGCATTTTCCTTGGGTACCTGTGCAGCCGACAGAATCCGCAGGTGGGCCCGTCACGGGACTGCTGGCCTACAGTCAGTTGTTCATTTTAAAATCGTGTATTAAATGTCTCCTGTTTGTCTCACCCCGTCCTAGGGTGTCGGGTTACGGCGATGAACGAAGCACACAAAAAAATCGCAGTCCCGGTGGCCACGTGGCTGGTGTAACGGGCACGTATCTGTGAAGGGCAGAGTCCGTTGGCCACCGTGGGGGCTCGTGGGGGCTTTTCTGTCTTTATTTTGCTCCTTTGGTTCTTTCTTCCAGCTCAAGGTCCTGTGGTCATCAGGTTGGTTCTATTTAGGCCAAATGAAGTGGAGGAACAAAACAGTTTCCAGATATGTTCGCGCCCCCTAACTTAGGGTGACCTCAAGTAGCTGAGTCGCTGAGGCCAACGTCTTGCTTGTGTGTTTGAGAGCAGCTCGTTGTCATCAGGCCACCAAGTTACTGAAGCCGACCTCCCCAAGTTCTGCTTCTGTGACCAAGGCAGGACCTCCGCCGACCCAACAAAGCACACGTTTCTTAGGCGTTTTCCTTCCCACCTGCCTCGAATGATTGACTGGATGGCCCCGGCTAATTCAAACCCTATTTATAAATCTCCAATGTGGGTCGGGCCATCCCTCCCTACGATGTGGTCTTAAGTAGAGTTGAATTCATATGTGGAGGAAATTTCTGAGCTTTTTAGAAGAAGATGTTGTATAGCTGCAAAGTGCTATTAGTATTAAAAATAATAATTTAGAAGTAACTATTATAGCAACTGAGTGCACGGGGCTCTCCACGCAGCGTGCCATTTCAGTGTGTAAAAAGAAACTTGACACTAAAATACACCGCGTCTGGCCACCGGTCATTTCTCTCCCCCAAGCTGTTGACTTGCCCTCCTTTCTCACCGACTTCGGCAACACAGTGTGGTTAGGCCTGAAATAGCCGGTTGGAGAGACGGCAGCTTTCAGCCTTTTGTCTTTTTTTCTGATACCTGAGTGCTGGGTGATTAATTGGACTGATGAATTGCGTGGGCATCCGATGTCATTTTTTTCTGAGGCACAGAAGTAGACGTGCTTCTTACCTCGAGAGTAGATGCTGGGCCGTGGTAAAGTGGCCTTGACCCCCTTGGTACCCTCCCAGACAATCAGAGATGGGCGTCAATGGGTGGAGCCTACGGGCTCTGGCTTTCCAGTGCTGTCCCGTTAATTAATCACAGAACACCCAAGGGGCACTGTGCCGTTACTGGGCAGCTAAGCGTTGGACCTGACGTGCACGCGGCCCGTGGTGTATGATGAAGCCCTCACGGGCCAGGCATTAATTACCTGCCGGCACGAAACAGCTCCTTGCCCTTCGTGGTCTAAAAACGCCACCTCCTTTGGCATGGTCCCTGAGTGCCTGCACGTCCAATTGATGTAGTCTTTTAAAGATCTACATCCAGTATTAACAAGGCTGTTCTGCTACATTTTCCACAGGGACTGTAACGGAAGATGTAGTCTTAAATATCAATTGATTGAGAATCTCCCTTAACCTGACATCAATATAAAGGCTTTAGCGTAGCTCTCACATGAGAAATCTGATGTTTCGAATTTTTAATTAACTTAGCCATACAGTACACATTGTATTCCACGTCCTTCCTCACGTAAATATGACTTAATAGCTCTTAGTAAGAAGAAAGGTACTTGTTCAGTGGCCGGAGAGTCCCAGCATTGGCTAGTGACAGGAGTGGCAGACAGCGCTTCTCAGACGTTAACGGATGGCAGTGCAGGTCCAGACAACAGGGCTGGAGGGAGGCTGGAGAGGCTGGGTTTGTGGTCAGCGCCCAGGCACTGTCAGAGGCAGGGGCGTGCCTCCCGTTTGAGTGGGTAAGAGGTGGAGAGACCCGACTGAATTCCTTTCTCAGCCGGCGTTGGATTTTATAACCACAGGTTTCCTTCTTGGGCGTCGCTTTTCACCTTCTTCTCACTGTATGATTATTTGAAGTCGGAAAAGGGAGTGTAATATACCAACAGTGCTACCAGCCTGTCAAGTTAAAAGTCTGCATCTCGTTCTATACTTCACCGCTGTATGCCCTAAATCGTTGCCTTCTGTCCTAAATTGATCTGGTACATCTTTGGCTGACACCCCAGTCTTGTGGTTAGTTATTTAAAGACATGCGAAGCAGAAGATTCTGAATGTTTTAGCTAGGAGAGCAGCTTTCTCCAGAATCCTACGACTTGAGATGTATGCCAGCGACAAAGCAGATGTGCTCCATCTGGAATATTCTGGAATATTACGCAAGGCGTTGTTGTTTGTCTCTCTGTCATCCCGTGGTTTATGCAAGTGAGCTGTGGGCTTTCCTAATATATATGCATCCCCTGGTTTCCCATACAGCGCTTATTCCCCCCGGTCGCATTGCATATTATGTTGCTGCTAGTGGTGACAACTGTCGGGAACGCTAGTGGCCTTTCTTTTTTAAAACTTTTCTCCATTTGTGACATGATGACAGCTGTCATGGGAACGGGGAAAGATAGAGCAATTTCTCAGAGTCCGTCAACTGGAGGCGCATCCGTCGCTGCAGCTTAATGAAAGTTGCCTCGTTGTGACATGTGTCAGAGTCTTTGTGGTGCAAGTGTGGGGGGATCTTTTCTGAAAGATGTGTGCCTCCCGTCTGCACTGGAGCCAGAGCGACGCGACCTTGGCTTTGAATTTACAAGAGGTTACGCCTGTACTAGGACCCAGAGTCAGTCGGAAGAGGCTTTCGAGGGAGGAGGGCAAAGCACGGCACGGAGGCTGTCCCCAGCAGATGCAGAAGCCACGAGCAGTGTGGGTGCCCTGCGCTCTTTGGTACCCAGCACCCTCAGAAAGTAGGGGGGTAATTAGGGGACTTAGAAATCAAGATGAATGACTACCTTTTTCAATTTCCATCAAAACGTTCCTTTCGTATAAATTAAATATATGTATATATAATTCTTCCATTTTGAAAAGCGATTTCTATCACAGTACCCACAGTGAACGTGTGGCGGTGTTGGAAAAAACTGAGGAATTAAAAGAAAAATGCTCTACCAGTTATTTGTTAAAGAACTACATTGAGTTACTCATTCACAATCCATACAGTTAGCACATTTTAAAGGCACAATTCAGTGTTTTCAGTGTACTCTCAGAGTTGTGTGACCATCGGCAAAATCAGTGTTAGAGTGTTGTATTCGCCGTCTCCAGGAGAAACCCTGTGTCTGTTAGCAGTCACCCCATTTCTCCTAAACTCTCCCGGAGCCCTAGGAAAACGCCGTCTACTTCCTGTCTGCATGGGTTCGCGTGTCCTGAATATTTCAGATATGTGGAATTGCATAATACGTGACCGGTTCCTTTCTCCTGTCTCATGTTTTCAAGATTTATCCATAGTGTAGCACGTATCGGTACTTCATTCTTTTTTATTGCCAAATAATAGTCCATGGTATGGGTATATCGCATTTTAATTATTCGTTCTTCAGTTAACAGATATATGAGTTGCTTTAACTTATTTGGCTATTAAAAAAAAAAAAAAAAAAAAAAAACTCCCCCGTGTACATTTATATATAGTTTTTGTATAGACATATACCCAGGAGTGGCATTGATTGGCTTGAACTGAAGATTTTTAACCAATATATGTTTCATTTTTACCAACCCTGAAATATAGTGAATTTTTAAAAAAGAGAATAGGTAAAATGTCATAAAGGAAAATGTGTCTCAATAAATCATTTTACTCATATAAACAAATAAGTTATCACTACAACTTTTTTTAGTCTCCAGGAAATAAATGTCTTGTAGACTTTAGCCTCTCCCCCAAACTCAGTAATGTAACACTATCCATGATTAAAGATTTGAATACAAGACAGGAAGATACTCGTCTGTAAAAAGTGAAACAAAAAATGTGTCCTTTCCAATTATTAGGAGCAGGACACGTGCAACTCAAATAAGGGATATTTACAAGCTAGTCAGCACATCAGGGAAGAAAACGCGATCGAATCCCAGCTCAGCCTCTGGAGGGCTAAACTACTTGCGTGGCGGGATAGGAAATGGGGGGCGAGCTTTGTCAGCCAGCGTAAGACCCAGAGGTGGCAGCCACACGGAGGTGTCAGGCTTGCCTTTCCTCTTCCCCAGAGGTGCCAGCCACGGTCATGACACGCAGGGAGTGCCCACGTGGGAGTTCGAGCTTTGCCGCGTGGCTTCTGATGCCCTGGGTCGGAACAGTCACGAGACAGGAGGCTGAACCGGCGCGCTGGGGACGCGGAGCTGTTCACACAGCGTGCGCCCCGAAGGCTGGTCCGCGCACGCGTAGTTGACGTGCGTGTGGTCAGCACGCGTGTGATCGGCGTGCGTGTGCTTGGCACGCGTGTGGTTGCCGCTCCTGCGGATCTGCCAGGCTGCAGGTGTTCCAGTACGACTGCTTTTCTTTCTACCAGTTGAAAACGGGTTGGAGGGAGGACAGAAACCCGCTAGTGCTGGGTGGAAGGGTGAAGACGAGTTCCCCCTGCACAGAGGACCCCGCTCCGCCGGCCCGGCGAGCGGCAGGATGGCAAAAGCAGCCGCCGGATGGCGTTGATGTCGTCAGTCCCTTCTTAGCCCAGGGCATTTGAAAGCACGTGTGCGTCCGTGAGAGACGTCTGTGCGCTTCGTTTCACCTGCCCCAAAATCACACGAAGGAGCGCGGTACTTCAGATGTGAGTCACCGACACGCCCTCACGTTGTAACGTCCAGCGCCAAACCCAGAGATGCGCCGGTTCACGCCTCGCAGAGCCCTGCCGGTGCCGTGTGATCTGCCCTTCACTTCGGAGGGCCCCACGACGTTTCCCACTTCACGAGTGTTCTCACCACGTCGCGATCTGGCGCGAACCCCGCACGGAGCCCCAGCTTTCCGGTGGCCTGGGAACGTGCGTTCACCCGCGAAGGCGGGAGGTGCGCTCGGCGCCGGGGGCGGGGTTGAGCGCTGTCACTCGGTTCTGCTGTCAGCCGCGGGAGGACAGGTATGCCGTGTCCTGCAGAAACGGAGATTGACACACCTGCTCCCCTGTCGCTCCCCCAAGTGACGGTCTGAGGGCAGGCTTTTTCCTTTCTTTTTTGAATAGTGTAACACGGGGTTTTATTAGCAGCGAGGGCCATATCTAGTTCGATAGAACGCACGTGTTCTATAGAAAAGTGTAATCTCAGCCGGCTAGTGGCAGAACCGGTTATTCAATCCGTGTGTCCAGTCTGGGTTCGCTGTTCTCAGTGAAGGCAGGTTGCCTGGAACTCGTCTTGAAAGTCAATTCAGAACGCCAATGAAGAGTCGGGGCCAGCACAAGGTGAATAATGACCCCGACTTCCACTTATGTTTTGGTAAACCAAGTAATTTGTCTGTGGAAGATATATATTCTTAGAGCCTTGGCCTTATGCCCACTCTTTATCTAAATGTCCTCTGAAGGTTCAAAGCAAAACTGAGCATATCATTTATTTTGGTGAGTTCTTCATTTATTTCCTCACCCACCCCTTTGACGAATTGTACCCATGCCTGGAACACGGTTCTCTCCCCTCCCCACACTCCCCTTTCTCGTCACCTTTTCTTTTTTCTATCAAATCTTATTCTTCGAGAGACCGAGAATAGTCTGTTCTAGTAGTCCTTATCATCCTTAGTCATGTGAGAAGTGTGTCAGATAGTTTCTCCAAGGTCTTCCGGTGAATTTCAAGGACAAATCCATTCTGTGGCTGAAATGTTCCTTCTTGGAAAAACAACATCAAAGTAGGACCCGTTCCTAGAATCTGTATTTTTGAAAATCAAAGTTGTCCAAGTAAAAGTTGACTAGTGGAGGAGATATCCGTTTATAAACAACTCATTTAAACCATCTCACTTTGTACATGAGTAACTATGAGAAAAGGAAAATAAGCACAGATATATTTCACTCTCTAATTACTTGATCACCATGAATGCTTGGACGGCTCCCTGTCACCTCAGAGACTCCTAACTGTTGTCATTAAGACAAGTTCTGCTCCTCTAGGTTAGAATTCAAAAAGGAAACCTGAGATTTGATCGGTGTACATTTTTCTGGCATCCCTTCTGTTAAGTTTTTGAACTTTCGAATGAGGAGGGAGAGCCTTCGTGTGTGCACGTATGTTCAAGAGACTCTCAAAATAGGCCGAATGAAAGCTATGCCTTTTATGAACACACTTTCGGAACTTTGAAACTGACCTAAGGGAAGGCTGACCTGGAACTAGTTAGCAGCCTGGAGTGCGCGGAAGCCTTTCACTTTCCTGAGGCCATGCTTTTAAGATTCTTCCTCGAGGAGCAAGCCCGCCGCTTTGCTGCCAGCGACAAACAAGAACGTCGAGTGGATTTTCTGGGTCATGAGGGGAAGCCACAGGTGGAAGACCTGAGTGCCGGCACCTTGCACTTGAAACACTGTTTTCTTTAGACAACTGTGCAAAGGGCTCTCAGATAGACACGATTTAAGGGTGAAGCAGCTCAGACCTACGTGTACCACCGTGGTGGCATTAAGTATCGGGGTCCTTTCCAAAAACACCCAGATCTGTGAGTAAGTTTCAGATCTACAGAGTTCAGCTGGGTGGAAAGTTTACTCAAGTGCATTTTTCCATCCCTGTTTTTAGGCCTAATCCTATTGCTTTTAGGCTGACGCAGATGCAAAGAGCTAAAATCATTATCCGACTTCCCTAGTGACCGGTAATGGTATTGGACTTCATAAGCCGAGACCGATTGTTATTTAATTCACTGTTTTTAAAGACCTTGACCTGAAATCAATGTCCTATGCCGAAAACATTAAATTAGCATTCTCAAATATGGTTCGTAGGGATGGTCGACCCCGCCGAGGTGAACTCATATCAAAGCAGTACTGAGTCTGAGCCCAGAAGATTTTACATGGCTGTATATGTTAAGATATCAAAGCCCAGCCATTCTTCTAGGTCACCAAAAATAGCTCTCGGGTTTCTCCGTCTCCGAAGGTGGCACTAGGTGTCACGCGGGTGGGCGTCGTGGCACGTGGCGTTGAACGGACCGGGCTCCTGAATCCCGCTGCGTACTGCAGATCTCGGCTCCAGCACTGGGCCAGTGTGACCTTGAGGAAGTTGCTTAACCTCTCTGTGCCTCGGTTTTCTGATGCGCGACAGGAAGAAGTGTCTCCCACCTGGATTTGACGTGCGTGTTACATGAGAAGGACGGAGCTAAATCCCACCAACCAACCGGAGCTTGCACCGCGTGCTGGTGTCGCGTGCGGAAGGGTGTGACGGAGTTCCAAACCCGGGGGAGAACCGTGTTTTGCACACGTAACGTTCTGTAGGCGGCAGGGGACCGTGCGCGGTGCGTCTCCATGCGTTCTGTTGGGACCAGCACCGAGGCCCCGCAGACCCCTGCGATGCTGTGTCACAGACGTGGAGTTGCGTGGGTCGCACGAGCCCCTGGGGATCCGTTAGGACGGGGAATAGACGAGAGGTGGTAGGTCTGGGGAACCTACAGGGTAGGTTGGCGTGTAGACCCCAGACTCGAGGACACGGACACGTCAGCGCCCTTGAACCCGTGAGCCATCCGCCTCGGTCGTGGCGATGAGCTTTGGCTTCTTTTTAAATTGCAGCTCTTCAGATGGGCTTGTTTACCTCTTTCTTGTCTCATATTTACCCCTGGTGTAAAGATCCAGCTCATATCTGACAAGAAGTGTTTACGGTCCAGGGTATTTGGCCCGGGTGTCTGCTTGAAGCGTGCTGGGACGCTTGTGGGGTGTTTGATACCCCCCGACACAGGACAGCAGTCTTCCTCCCTGCCCCCCTCTTCCCCCCCTCACCCCCCTGCAACCGGGGAAGTGCCTGGATTTCAGAGACCACGGCCACAGGAATGTTGACAGATACGAATATTCATTACCATCCATCCATCCATTTATTCATCAATTCACACGACTGCTCATTATAAATATCACTTCATATAAGTCACTTACAATACCACGTGGCACAAAGTAAGTACCAAACAGATGCTGGTGATCACTGTTGCCTATGACACATAGGTGCAGAGTAGACATTTACGGCTGCAGGGGGAAGCACACCTTTCTAACTTAACATCACAGGAGTCTAAGGGATGCATTGTAAATAATAGAATTCTGATGATTGTTTACATTTTAAAAGTAAATTACAGTTATTTACAAAAATAAATAATCAAGAGGTTTGCCACCATCCAGGTTAAATTTAGTTAATATTTTGGCATTTATTTTCCAGTTGAGCTTTGTCTGTTTTCATTCATTCATTCATTCATTCATTCGTGTCATATTTTATCTCAGAGAGGAAATGCCAGAGTGCCTGAGGACAGGCTACTTGTTTGCTGAGCTCACTTTGAGCTCTGGTTCTTCCTCCCACGGACGCCAGCGGAGGGGGACGGAACGGGGCGTGTGTCCCCATCACACTCCTCTTGGAAGCAGAATGAAAGTGTCTTCCTTCCCCCACTTACTGATGGACAGACATAAGTAATTACGTCCTCTCGAACTTCACAAAAATGGGGATGCATGTAATAACTCGTCCCTAACTTACACTGAAGTCTGAAAGTCTACAGACTGGTTTTATAACCTGGTTTAGATTTGACGCTAACTGTGGTTCTTACTGACTTTCGTAACCGCCGCTTCATAGACTTCTGTTTTATGTGATAGTGCAGTTTTTAAATCGCCCAGTTTTTAAAAACAGTACTGAATATCTTAACAACGAAATCGAATATCATCCTTAATGGCAGTCATTGTATTTTTTGTGTGTGTGTGTGTATCCACACCCAGCTTTTGCCCACACATGTATGTATTTTACACATTTCTAACTCTGATATATGTACATGTATACATAGAACGTTCTGTGGTTTGTTTTTAAATACATTAAAGCATATTCTGTTTCCATATTATCTTTATGGAACATTTTGAGTTACCATGCAATGTCCTATAAAATATACCTTAAATATTATTGATGTAACTATTCCCCATTTTTGAACACTTAGGTTCTTCATAACTTTAAGCTTTTGGAATTTATACTGCAGTGCCTATGACTGCTCTAAGCAAGGAAGAATATCTATTTGCAGAATAGGTAAAAGGTTATGACATTTTGTTGATTTTCAGTAATTATTTCCGGAAGGATTATCCACAAGCAAAATAGCAGTGAAATTGACTAATTTAGGCTCGCAGTTTATTCTTAAAATTAGCATAAGCCAGTAGAATAGAAAACACTAATACAGGGATAAGATTTAATTCCAACGCTAGATTTTAGTCATC
This sequence comes from Eidolon dupreanum, assembly GCA_028627145.1. Taxonomy (NCBI): domain Eukaryota; kingdom Metazoa; phylum Chordata; class Mammalia; order Chiroptera; family Pteropodidae; genus Eidolon; species Eidolon dupreanum. The sequence continues at coordinate 151,832,224 of CM053507.1, read as the reverse complement.
GGAATTCTAATTTCCTGAATGTATCGTGTACCTTGTCAGGTGAATGCTTTAGCTGTTTCCGTGAACCTTAGCTTGCCCCACCTCTGCAATATAATACTTTGTGTTTAGGGTTTTTATCAATCGTCAGTGACTACTTTTCAGATATGTGTCTTGGATAAAAAGTAGATTTCTCTTAGTTCACCATCTTTATTACTTTCCCCTTAATCTCTACCTAAGATAATAATCTTGAGAACAAAAGTATTTGGAAATGCCCTAGGCATAAATCCCCCAAGAGGTTTAAAATAAGAAATCCGTGTTGTTTACACTCAGAAAACAAACTTGGACTTTTTGTCCTTCACCACCTGGGCCTGAGGCAGAGAGCAGTGAGGTGTTCTCGTTTCGGCAGCGTGATTCCTTTTATCTTCGTCACAATAAAGGGAAACGTCTTAAATTAATAAGTAGACACTTTCCCAAGCTTTGCTTCTGGATGCTGAACGTCTGCGTACTTCAAAGACGTATGTAGAATTTTCGAGAGGATAGTGTTTTTCCTTCTGATAGTGGATACGAATGAATGGGAAACAGTTTGCATCAAGAAATGCTATTTGCATGCGATAAATTGCCGCTGCTCACTCAACACTTGCAGCTCAGGGCTAGGAGGAAATTTAGCGTTATTCTAATTTTTTTATTTCCATGTAGATCCCATAACTATACTGAGAGAATGTCTTTTAAACAAACACATATCGTCTACTTAAAATGAACGTGGCAGAGGAAGAGGTAATACACAATAATCTGCCTCACCCGTGTGTGTATCAGCGATCATGAGCTAAAGAGAGAAGATGAGAAAACGCGAGAGCTTTGACAGCCCTCCGAAGAGCCAGCAAACATGGCCAGCCACACAATGGCTTTGCCCGCCTTTGGGAAGTGCATTGCTTTTTATGATTAGTTATGAGCTTGCGAGTTGTCGTGGCTGAATTTTAAAACGCACCAAATCCCCGTCCGATTACCTGGAGTTGCATCATCTTGCCTCATGCCACACATCTGGGTCGCCAGTTTGTAAACACGGGTCTCCCGGCCCCTGAGCGGTGACTTCTCTGGTAACAATAGAAGGTAGTCAGCTGAGGGCAGAGGTGTGTGGTTGCAGAGCAGAGGGGAGGAAGGAGAGAGATGAAGTTGTGTTTGTTCTGTGTGACCTCTTGGTACTGGATGTCACAGACGCTGCGTGCTGTTGTAGACGGCTCCAGCGGTCACATGAAAAATAGACATTTCAGGATGACGTGACCGTTGTCTATAGAAATTCCAAATATAAATATTTTCAGACATAATATGGCAATATACTTAACGAATAAAGTAGCCAATTCTGTAAACATTAGAGTTTAATAATCAGTAGCAGATCAAAAGATGTTCAGGGCCAATTATGAGGAAAAGGGATTTTTTTGGGGGGAGGATGACATTTTATCTATTTTTTTCTTCTAGAGCCATGATTTATTAAGCAATTTATACTTATATAACTTTGTGTTGTATTTGTCTGTTAAGAGAGCGGAGCTAAGGTAAAAGAAAAAAGTGGGAAGGAAGGAAATAGTTGACATTATCAATTCATGATTGTACCCATAACGATTTCTGTAAGTGCAGACGTGCCGCAACAAATTAGGGTTACAGAGCATCTGTCTTGCAGACGAGGGATTTGAAACTTGCGAGATTTCTCGAGGCCTCACACCGCTGGAAATGGAGCCCGTGTCTTCGTTTCATGGTCTCATCTCCTGGCTTCCTACAGCTGCCTCCTGGGACTCTGGACCAGATTCAGGGTGTCGGGGAAGTGATAATGCGCGCGCACATTTAAGCTCGTGTGAATTTTGACAACTCAAACAGAAGACCTCTCCATTAGCCGCCATGCGAGGCACCTTTCATGCGTGGGCGTTGCAGATGCGGAGTCGGGGTGCCCTAGGCCACCGCTTTTTCCTCTGGGGTGGAATGTGGGTGTAGTAAGTGGACACGAAGCCTTGAGTCGTTCATGTGTTCATCACTTCGTTGTACCAACAGAACTTCTCAGGATACTTTACTAACCTCATTTTGCAAGTTAGTCACGAGAAAAGCACTTTCTTCCGTGTGAAGGGGCGGGAGAGGACAAGCAGGGGCGACGCGGAGTTCGGGCGTGACGTGGAGTTCGGGGGTGATGCGGAGTTCGGGGGTGATGCGGAGTTCGGGGCTGATACGGAATTCAGGGGTGACACGGAATTCAGGGGTGACGTGGAGTTTGGGGGCAACACAGAATTCAGGGGTGATACGGAGTTTGGGGATGACGCGGAGTCCGGGGGCGACGCGGAGTCCGGGGGTGACATGGAGTCCCTGACTACGTAGCATCACCCCCTTCTTCTGGAGCTCGTGTGACAGGAGGTAAACTTGGCACTTTCAGACCTTTCACTGTTCATGACACTGTTTATTTTACATTCGTCACATGTGATTTTCTCAGGACGCCTGCAGCGACCTCCCCACGACATTTGGTGTGAAGTTAATGGGCGGCCAGTGGCAGAGGGTGGAGTCGCTTAAGCTCGCTGAAGCCAGCACAGTGGCACCTACCACAGACCGTGTCAGACGCTTCCGGGAACGCCGAGGGAGGCCGTGTGGGTGGCCTCGCTGGTGGCCCCTTTTAGCTCGTAATGAGCTTGGGGACACCAGCTTGCCCGCCCGCCCGCCCGGGTCTCCCCTCGGCCAGTGACCTGGGCGCTCTCCTCTCTGTCTCTGCAGCATCGGCAGGGCGCTGCACGGGTGTTCGCGAGCATTCTAAAAGAGCCGGGCGGAGACTCCTCCTCGCGGGTCATTAAAGCTGACGATGCGTGTACAGGGTGGCTGGGGAGAGACACACGCCCTGCAGGCACCCACCGACCCGCGGTCAGCAGTGCCACGTCCCTTGTAGGGACATCATTTTTTTTATTTTTAGCCTGAATCCACCTGTACAGGCGGGCTAGATTATGTGGGGAGTCGTTCTGTTGATAAGATCATTAAGGGTGATAAATTAGGATGGGGTGTGAAAGAGCCCCCAGCTGGCCTCTCAGCCTCCAGCCTTATCTCGTGGGTCAGTCAGAAGCTGCAATTACACTGCAGCATCTCCAATAGTCAGATAAGCAAAAACAGGCCTTCCGCGGGCCCAGGCTAAAAAGTTCGATTGTGAGACGTGATTTAAGGCCGCAGGAGGAGAGGCAGCAACGAGGACAGCGGGGGAGGGAGGGAGGACGTCCACAGTGAGCGGGCGCCAGGAGCACCTTCTGCAAGGAAAGAACAGAAATAAGACGGGATCCCCCAAGCGCGGGCCGTCGGCGGCTGCATTTCCATTGTCCCTAACAACGCGCCCAGCAGCAGCTGGTGCGGGGCAGGTTTCGCAGGGTGTCACACTGAGGAGCTCCAGGTGTGTTTCCGGGGAGCGTGAGGGGCCAGCTTTTCTGCAATCGTTTCCGGGTGGTGAGACCGTCCCCCAGCGCCGGGCCCCTGTCGCCGCCCGTGCTCGGTGACACTGTTGCTTCTCTTGCAGATGGAGTGGCACGTCGGCCCTCGGGTCCTGTGTGGTCCTGGGAGGTGTCCCGGGGAGTGGGTGGCATGGAAGGTCGTCCTGTGCGGCGCTGGAAGGTCGGGCAACACCTGGGCACACCTGTGTTGTGCCACGGATGACCCCGAACCGCGTCCACCCGCTCCCCTGCCGCGGCGGCGCAGGCGCTAAGACGGCCGGAGTGAGGGCCATCGGCGTGGCCACGGGTCAGCTCCGTGAAGGGTCACCACCATCGTGTATGTGGACGTGCCGATTTATTTTAGTGGCCGGTTGCTCCTGGGAACCAGGTTTTTGGGTCAGCTCCAGAAAACGCAGGGCTCACGGGCTGCTGTTCCTTCGAAAACGAGGGCGGGCGTTTTCCGGCCAGAGCGGGGCGCACCCCGACCCCGCCCGGCTGGCGCGGAGCCGCGCGCCTGACCCGCGCCGGAAGGTCGCCAGGTGCACTCGGCGCTGCTCGCTTCCAGCTGTCGGGTTCAGAAACGACCCTTTCAGATCGAGCCCAGCGGGAAGCCACTGAGGAAGCTGGTAACAAGGGGTGCCGCGCAAACAGCGCAGCGCGACCCAGCGCTGTCGTCTTGGCGTTGGCTCCCTTAGCCGAGACCCCCGAGGTCGCCGGGGATTCCAGCCCTGGGAGGGGTGACACCGGACAGATCTTGGCTCTGAGCTCTGCCGTGTGGAGAGAAGTGGCCAGTCGGAGCTCGTCCTCCACGTCCCAGCCCTGTGGCTTTGGCTGCAGCGGTGACAGGGGAGAGGACAAACGAGACCGTGTCACTGCTCGAACCACGGCCACGGGCGTGCGAGCGTCGGGCGCAGAGGTGATGAGAAGGCCTTGGCTCTGTTCGCGAGCGGCCCGAGGCCACTGTGGAGTCGGGCTGCTGCGCCTGCCGCCGGCTAACGCACCTTTTCCTGGGCGTGCTCGGTGTGTAAGGGAAGGCGTGACCCTGAGCTTTGCTTGACCTGCATACGTGCAGGCAGGAAGGGCTTGCTGGTCTCTGTGCACTGGGCCTGTGTTTTTCTGTTTCATTCCGTAGCAACGTGGCGTGGAGCACCTGAGCCGGTCCTCTGCCAGCAGCTAGCCTTGCCTGTTTCGAATGTGTCTGCCCTGTTTTTTTCTCTGAGGACACACAAGCGAGCCCTTATACTTAATCTATTGAATTATAAATCCGTAAACTTTTCTTAATATTGTTATGTGTGTTTTAAATACTAATACATTTTATTACAATCCTAATATATCAGATTAAATCTTTCTCAGAGACTCCACTTCCCAGTGTTCACAATCGTCCATGGCAGCCATTAGCAGTCCCCTTTTCACTTAGAATTATGCACAGATTGGGCTTAAGTATTTTGTATAATGATCTTCAATGCCTCAGCCCTCCTTAGGTTGGGAGGAAAGATTATCCTTTGCCATCATAAGTAGACTGCGGCCATCCAAGCATATTTTTATGCAAAGTTGGTTCGGCCAAAAACAGTCGAATGGAATATTATCAACCATCAAGAAATCAACATAACAGTTTAAGCAAATTTAAAATACACTTTGCTGGGCATCGCGGTGAGATTCGAAACACATGAGACTTCAGACCATGTCTCGTCCCCACACACAGTTCACTTGGGAAGAGAAAATAAGTACAGTTTGAAATTGAACAAAATGCCAGAGACATGGAACTGTTCACTTAAATGCCGACGACGTCACAGAGCAGCAGCCGAGCGCATGACCGCTGGAAATGATGCCCTGGGAGACCAGCGGGCGGGGGATGGCCGTGAGCTGTCTGCCGCCAAGGTGAACGGGAGCAAATGGGTTCGAGGAGGACCCCGAGGGACGGTTATGGTTTACACGTGTCACCCAAAGCAGAAGGGGTGTCCTAACATGCACGGCCGTGAAAGCAGGCATTTCACGAGGGCTGGGTGTGGTGGCGGTGATAGAAATCGACTTGGCGTGGAACACGGGAGCACGGATTGGATGTAGCGGACGGAGGTGTAGGGAGCGGGGAAGGCAGACGCAGGGAGACGTCACGCAAGACCCTCGGCCTCCAAGCCTGGGCGACTGGGGAGCGCAGGGTACAGTCCAGTGATCTGGAGTCTCCTGGAAAGCTGGTGTATGGGAAGTGGTTGCAGAGGTGGTTCTTAGCGGCTTGAATACGACGATTTGAGGGGAAGTGGTCAGTAAGCAGTGCGGGGTCCAGGGAGACGTGCGCTTAGGGGAACAGCGGTGAGAGTCACATGCGCCGAGGAGGTGGCTGGGGCCGCGGCTGACCTTGCACACGGCTCACACCCAGGGCCAGCGAACCGAGCTGGGTCTTCATCCTTCTCAGGTGGGAGAATGGTGCGATCCCCATAGGGTCCCCAAATCCACAAAAAAGTCCCCTCTTCTCGAAGGGACATGCAGGTTAAGGCAGTGTAGAAAAAAAAAAATATTCTAAAAAGTGGGAAAGTGAATGCTAGGTGTAGAACAAGCAGAATTCTGAGCTCCCTTTGTCTTCCAGAGGTCAGTAGAGCAAGTCGTGAAGTTTAGACGCAAAAAAACTTACCATTTAATGGAGATCCATCTCAATCAAGAGATGGCATGGGTTTGTTTTTTTGACACCTGATGCAATATTTCTAGCTGAGAAGGACTTAACTGGATGGTCCAAACCATGAGGACGGCAGGAGAAGGCAAGTGTTCATGTACGTGTGTGTGCCTGAGTGTGCGGAGGCCTGTGCACACACACACACACACACACACACACACACACACGCACACACACACACACACACAATCTTTTTCCTTATTACTCCAGGATGATAATGATCAGGACGATTTGTAATGGCCCAAAACATACACCCTTGAACGGAGCCCTAACCCCATGTGAGGAGACAAGTGGAAGCAATTATCTTATCACCGATATTACTTTGAAATGGGCATAGACTTTTTTTTTTTTTTTTTTTTTAAGGGAAAAGTGCTAACCGCTTCCTTTCACGGCACTGTCAGGGGGCAGTGGTGGGCCGTCGGTTTACTCGGCAGTGGTGGGCTGTGAATGAGCTGGCGGGGAGCAGCACCTGCTCCCTGCCGGAGATGCCATCTGCGTGGGTCACCCGCGGCGTGTGTGGGTCATCCACCCGTCCACAGACCTCCGCTCCGCCTCGGTTTTTGCGAGAGCTCCAGCCATGAGCCTGGCGAATGGCCGGCCTTTGCTGACCTTACTGGCCAACCACACTTTTGTTTTAGAGTTCTTTCCTTTCATGATTGGTAGACCTCCTCATCTGCAACCTACACAGTGTCTTTGTTTTATGAGAAACAGTAGAATATTGAAGAGGGAATGCAGATGGGCTAAAATGGATGCTCAGAATGTCTTGCTCCCTGATTCAGGCCCTAAGACAAGGTGCCCTTCTCTCTGGCCCAGAGCACAGAACTGTCTTCACCACCTGCTCAGTCGAGGAGAATGGTTTTCTCCGTGTACCAAGCGAGGGGAACAGGCACGAGGCGACCGCATCCTGAGGTACGTGAGGCCACAGCACTAAACCCCAAGCCCCGCTTAACGAGGTTCCTAGACCGAGGCCTCAGTCGATGAGAACTTGGGCACTTTTACCAACATAGCAAAACCAAAAGCAGGAGCTTTCCTGTGCTTGTGTAGAAGCCACTTAAGGTAGTGCTTTAGGAGTGCTGGGTATCGGGGTGAACTACAGGAGGTTGACGGAACAGTTCCAGTTGTTCTGACATTTAAAGGTGGAATATCACTCAGCCACAAGAAAAGGTGAAATCTGCCATTTGTGGCAACATAGGTGGACCTTGAGATGATCATGCTAAGCGAAATAGAAAAAGTTGAGAACCATATGATTTCACTCATGTGTGGGATATAAAACTGAAAGCAACCAACAAACAAGACCAACAAAAACTCATGGACGTGGACAGCAGTTCAGTGGTGAGCAGAGGGAAGGGGGGAGGGGTAGGGAAGGGTAAAGGGGGTCAAACACATGGTGACGGAAGGAGATTTGACTTTGAGTGGTGACTCCACAATGCAATATACAGATGACATATTATTATTGTCCCCTTGTAACCTATATAATTGTATTAACCAATGTCACCCCAGTACATTTAATTTTAAAAAGATAGTTCAAAGAATCAAGTCTGGAAAACAGAGATGGCAGATTTTTGCTAGGGACACTTTGCTCTGTGAGGTAGTGGACGGAGGCTCGGTACCTATGGAATGCAGGGCAGGGCTCTGAGCATGTTGTAAGGAATGCAGAATCTTAAGAAATGATGGGCTCCACCTATCCTCCTGGGAAAGGAGTCAGCATGCATTTACACCACAAGCTGGGATTCAGTGCAGGAAATATACGGAAAAGGTGCTTTATTGTTTAGAGCAGAAGTTGTCACTTTGACCCGTGAGCATCTAGAAAAGTTGTCTCTTTAAAAGGTGACAGTTGAGCAGATTGAATTTTGAAAAGTGGGGGGCGGAGGGAGCCATCAAGGCAAAGCCGTGTACCTCGTATCATGTCCAGCGAGCTCCTGCCGGGGACCCCGCTGTGACCGAAGGCAGCTGTATGCCAGGGAGCCTGGAAACATCGGTGGGCGTTTGAGCTGAGAGGGTCTGATGAGGAAGCTGTCGTGTGAGCGCAAAGGCAGCCGGTGGGCATCCGAAGGCCACAGTGCCATCCTCGTCTCTGTTCCACGTGTATGCTTGGGAGTCACTTGACCTCCTGGGAGTGTTCGTCTTGACCTAGAAAATGGTGGCGCCCGGTGGAAACCGGTGTGTCACCTCACAGTGATCGTAGGCAGAGCACTTTGCCTGTAGGTTTGGGTAGGTGTCGGGTTTACGGGTTGCACAGCAGGCGAAGCAGCTCACTTGTGCGTGGGGACCGTGTGCTTTCGTGTCTTTGAACAGACGACCCATGCTCACCCAGGGCTGCTCGCTCGGGGAGAGGATCGAGCACCGACAGCTCCCGCGGGAGCATGGCTCGCATCCTGTGCCCCCGCCACACTCAACAGCACATGCTGTTTACAGTACTGTCTCCCTGCGTGCAGCTTTTGTTCGTTTGTTTTTCTCATTTTTCACAGCACGTTTGGTCGAACTTGTTTTTGTATGATCAGTGAGTTTGTCCATGCATCCCAAGAAGGACAAGAACATGCAAGCCGAAGTTCTTTATTTGGGAATTATTCGAAGGGCTACCTTCAAATACCTGTTGACTCCCTTATATGTTAAGTGTTCTTACCAGAAGAGAGAGAGAGAGAGAGAGAGAGAGGATAGATAGGTAAATAGATAATAGGTAGGTAGGTAGGTAGATAGGTAGGTAGGTAGGTAGATGGATGCAGATGCAGATAAATAGATATCAGCTATTGCTTCAAAAATGGGTCTAGTGGCATTTAACAGTCTCTCCCTGGGGATCCGATTTCAAATGCGACAGTTTGCAGCACACAGGGAGGAAGAGAGCAGAGCCGAGCACCAGGAGTGATGTCTGTTAAAAGTTTTTGAGAGATGAAAGATGTAAGCGATGAGGAGAGAAAGCGTCTGAGAAACAGGATTTTAGACTCCTGAATTACGGAAATAGAGATACTCTTATTTCTGCAAATATATATCCCCAGAAGTTACCGTCAACTGGATGACTTCTTTCCATTTCACTGTTTTCTGTTCAAGTAATGGCAACAAATAGGTTGATTCTTGCAATTAACAATGTTGAACATGTCTGGAAGCAACCCAATGTTTGAGTTAGTTTAATTGTATGGATTAACAATTGAAGAAACAAACAAAACAAGCTCATTTCTGCTAGGAATTAAAGCTATATGTTTTCTTTAACTACTGAAGTGGAATAGAAACTCAGATCATCTGACTATCCTATGTATTATACATGAATTAATACTTTCTTTAGGTCAAGTCTAGATCACACACCTATTCAGCCCGAGTCCTGTGTGAACAAAATTAATCTTTATGAAGTACTTTCGCTAATTTAGGGTACTGGATTTCTTCAAATTCTCTAATAAAAGTTCATTTGTCTCTAGTAAAATTCCCAGTATGTCTGTGTTTTAACAAATTATCCATGAGATATTTTAAGGTATTAGTTTCAGAATTCTTTGTGGTAAATATGTCTATACTGGTAAGCTTTGATTGGCTAGTTCAAGAACACGTGCTAAGTAGTTTATAATTAGGATTTCAAGCAGAAACATATTTTGCTTAGTTCACATTTCAGCCTAGAGAATAGTGTTGTTCAGCTCGGTGGCTGGGGAATGTGACGATGCTTCCCAGTTCCGTGGATCATTTTGGCCTGTATTTGTACAGTAGTTTGGATGACACATCAGCCGTGCGTCCCCCTGGCTTGGGGAGGCCCTAGTTGTACCCACAGGAGGCTTTTATGTTTAAGCCTAAGAACGTGACTATACACTGGGGACCAGCAAATGCCTTCCGCGTGAGGCTGGGTAGTTAGTACATGTTTTCTTACTTTCCAGGCCGAGTGATCTTTGTCACAACGACTCAACCCAGCTGCTGTATCATGAAAGCAGTCACAGGCAATGCTTTAATGAGCAGGCATTGTGCTGTTTCAATAAAACTTTATTTACAAAAACTGGTGTTGGACTGGAAGTGGCCCTTCAATTGCCAGTCCTTGCTGTAGGTAACAGACATGTCTTAAAGTGAGTGCCAAGGAACTTTTGTCCTGTGAGATAGTCAGAGATGAAAAAGAACATCCGGTCAAGTAATCCCGGGAAAGGCCCCACTGAATACCTCTTCTCTTTGACACATGCCACGTTATTTTCTCGAAGGCTGTGAATTGACCTGCCTACTTTGGTTAAGTCACTTCCCCCAAACAGATGTGACCTTCGGATTCTTTTTATCATATTAATTTTTAAACGTATTTGAGAATCCATGATTTAGTATCAGGTTTCCAAACTGATCATTTGACTATCTATAGCGGTTATCATATATATGTCTTTATTGAAATCTTTTTCAGTCCCTAAGCCAGCTCACAAACTCTGGTCCACAAAGGTAGCCAGAGTAACGTTTTAACCTTCTGAACTAGTTCTGGATAATTTTCTGATTATTATTTTCTTAGTTTCGAATTCTATGACTCCTTGATGAAAATTTGAGCTTTTGGACTTACTCTGTTTTTCCATCAGTAGTTAAATGTGTTATAGTTCAAACCGATTCAACGTATATTTGCCGTGTGCCTACTTTCAGGGCACACTGGTGAACGAGACAGACCTTGTCCTTCTGGGCACTTATCATAACAAAGGGGATAAAGACACCAGTTGTATGCGGTGCGACAGCTGCTCTAACATGACACCTCTGACGTTGTCCGAGCACGTCGGAGGAGGGCAAACCGTCATCGGGGGTCAGAGGAAGCTTCCATCGGAAGTTCGTCTGAGTACAAATTTAAGCTAGCCGCAGGGAGGCAGGGAGAAGCAGGTAAAAGGATAAGGAGGTCCTGCCGCCGGCCGTATCCGCCACCCCACGGTGTGACGGCAACATAGGTGGCGCTGCAGAGCTGGTGGCTGTGGAATTGAGCGGGAGTGTCCTGGCCCCGTGAGGCCTCATGGGAGTGTCCTGGCCCCGTGAGGCCTCATGGGAGTGTCCTGGCCCCGTGAGGCCTCATGGGAGTGTCCTGGCCCCGTGAGGCCTCATGGGAGTGTCCTGGCCCCGTGAGGCCGAGTGGGAGTGTCCAGGCCCCGTGAGGCCGAGTGGGAGTGTCCAGGCCCCGTGAGACTGCTGCAGGCAGGTGGACCGTGGGCGACAGCGGCTGCGTCGCGTTTGCCTCTGGGCATTCAGCTGTGCTGGCAGGTGGGGAATGGCCCGGCAGACGCACGGCGGCTCAGGTGAGCCACGCGTCCCAGGCTGTTGGCCTCCCCGGGGGCCCGCTGCAGTGGCCTGCGCTCCAGGTCCTCCCTCAGAGAGGTGGCACGCCGCCGGGCCTCCTGTGTCAGGCAGCTGTTTCCCCCCGAAACCACCTGCCGGCTGCCGTGCGCAGGAAGCTGTCTTCTCATTTGCGCGTATTGGAAAAACGGTAAAGCGTGGACGGCAGCTAGTATTTTTAGACAGTTCGAGGGAGACTTTATTGCACATTTGCAGTTAGACGAAAGTGGGCGCCCAGGGACCAGCCGGGTTGTGACGCCGGGAGGAGGTGTCGGGCGTCGGGGCGAGGCCGGCCTTTCACGCAGCAGTAGTGGAGAAGCCGGAGGAAACGGGCGGCGGGAAGCGGCGGGCACGGGAACACGCGCACGTGCGGCCGCTCACCCCGCCCGTCCCCGCCACCTGCACGGCTCAGGCACGCGTGCGTGAGGCGTTTCCGGAGCTCATCCTCGGAGAGGAAGACGCATCGTGTTGCAGGAACGACCCGCAGAATTGGCCGACTTTGTGCGGTCTGCCCCGAGAAGCGCCGAGAAGATGCGGAGCCGTTTTGAATCCATTTCTCGTGCAGAACAGATCATTCTGCGTCGACAGCCGGGCTCTGGCACAGGAGACATACCCCTTCCATATGCATAGATGGCATATGTGATTCGTATGGCGTTCGCATGTTTTATTCTGGCTGTTCATCAGTGTTCAGAAATGCAGCTTCTAACGTCCAGACAGAAGGGCGTGCGGAGGTCGCTGTTAGTGGCCGCTATGGCTGCGATGGAGGATCAGGCGCTGGGGAGAAATAGGACAAAGCCATCGATTAAGGTTTGGGGGGTTGGATCAAAGAGGGGCTTCCTTAGAGCCCAAGTGAGGGCGTATCGACAGAACAGAAGCAACGCCTTTCTTCTCTGATTCTTTTCCTGGGCCTCTGACCCTGCTCATCACGGCTACCAGACTCATTCCTCCATCGTGCAGATGCGGGAGGAAGTCGCATCTCTGGGGAGGAACGGACACCAGAGCTTAGAAGGGGCGCACTCCGGTCACCCCCGCCCCACGGTCGGGCGTACTCTGAGCTGAGGACGTGCCGTGCACACGGCACTTCTGGTTGGGAAGACGCCGTCTTGCACTCAGCTGGACACGAGGGGTACCGTTCATTGTCTTCACCGGGCTGTTCTTCTCCATCCATCGAGGTTACCGGTTCCCTACTGGGTGTTCCTCCAGCAGAGGGTCCCTAAGGCAATGGGAGGTACAGGCGGAGCCTGAACCGCGATGCCCCACGTGGCAGGTGGCCGCTTACGGAAAGTCACACTCACGTAAGCCTGGGCTCCAGGAGGATGCCGCCGAGCTCCATTGGCTTGTTGGTTTTCTTCCCTTGAAAATACTGCCTGGAAGCTTGCCACTGGGAAGTAGCGAGAGGCGGGCGGGCAATAAACTTGACCTTTGTGCCCGCACAGACTTTAACTGGAGTCAGGGGCTCAAGTTTCCCTAATGTCAACTGCTTAGGTCTTTCTTTCCATCTCTGCCATGTCTCAGAACGTAAGCCCTACCACTCCTTAGAATTCTAGTCTCAAAAAACGTTTTTGTAGGTAATTCAACTATTTCTTAGTTGCTACACATAAGCAGAATTACTACGTTTTCTTTTACCAACAGCATGCTCAGACGGCTAATTTAAGGAGGAAGTTTGATGTCATGAAAAAAAAAATGTGTGTGTATCTATATATATAGTATCACAGCTATTCTCATTTTTCTATTTTCTTCTGTCTTTACATAGATCGCACATTTCATTGCGAAAAGCTCGCAGTGATAGTAAATAAGAAATTCAGGGAAAACCTGTGTGCTGTGCTTTTAGCATACAAGAAGTACAGAGTTCTGGCCTTATTTTTTCCTTCATGAAGAAGAGTAGGGGAAGTTCGCTTCTTTTTCGTTCGACTTTGGCGGCCTAATTTTAATTAAATCACAACAGCGTCACAGCATTGACCGTCGGGATTGCAGCCAGAGTTCGTTTCTTCTTTTCACATAATTTCCCCCCCCAGCCATTGTGTCTTCTGCGAACAAACTTTCACGACCTTGCACTTCCTCCGGAAATAATGCAGCAAACCATACATATAACATCCACACGGGTATGATGCACACACCTTCCTTTCAAGGACTACAGCTCCACTGTTGTAAAAACAAACAAACAAAAAAAATGTTTTGTTTTTTTTTTTAAACGGTCTGATTTTCAGGCTGGGAAACGATTGACGCAGTGTTAGCCTCATTTTGAAATAATTACGCACTTACAGGAAAGTTACAGAAAGCGATTGGCGGTCCCCACCCGCCCTCGCCTCTGGCTCTCGTAATGCTGCGGCATCTTCACTGACCATAACGCAGCTGAAGCCCAGGGGGCTGGCGCAGCTCACAGAGAAGCAGCCGCATGCGACGTTTGCCACTTGTCTGCTAGTGTCCTGTCCCTTCTCCGGGGCAGTCCAGAACCTGGCATTGTTCATAGTACTCAGTTCTCCGTGCTGTCCTTCAGTCCGTGAGAGTTCCTCAGTCTGCCTTTCCGTGCCTCTTGTGACATGGGCACTTTGGAAGATGCCGGTCAGTCATGTTCTAGCATCTTACTCGGTCATCTGATGTTTTCTTGATGACGCTGAGTCTAGGCATCGCTGACTGAAAGGTCACACCCTAGGGTGACTTTCAGGGGTGACGTTAGCCCTGATCACATGCTTAAGGGGCCCTTGGCTAAGTTTCTCCACTGTGAAGTTATCATTTTCACCTAGCGTTAACTTTAGACAAAAACACATACGTTTTTTCTAAATTTACTAAATATTGTAAACTCCCTATGTGCTCTCATGCCTCCGTTTCCTGGCTTAAAAATTATTACACTGGAATCTAACCCTTATCCCACCCAGTGCCGTAAGAATTAACATACCGTCCTTTGTCGATTCTCGGATAAAAGCCACTTAATAACTGGAAACGATCGCTATCACATTTTCAATAAGAACATAAATAGAATGCACAAAATTAGGTTGCAGGCATGTGCTCATTTCACACCAGAATTACGGGGACATCTGTTCTATACGTGACAGGCCAGTCCTGAAATTGGCCTCTCTCCGAACCAACTAGCCTTTGCCCAACGTGGCCTACGCCAGCCTGATCAAACAAGGAACGCACGTGTCACTAGCCACCTATGTCGGCTGCTGAGCTAACCAGATGGATCACCCCCCATGGACAGGGGCGGCTGAAAACTTTGTTTAAACTTTCACGTTGACAGTGTATGCTGTTCACATAAGGGGAGAAAGTCCCTTGGCTGCTGACGATTCTGGGTCCGTGTGCTGTACGTCAGTCACATTAGTGTGTATCTGATGACGATTGTCCTCACAGGTGCAGAGAAAGGCAGCTTTTGTAAACCGGCTTTCTGCTCTGTTCTCATTTTGGGATGTCAGTGCTCAGAGGAAAGTGGCCACTTACAGGGGAAGGGGTGTGGAAGGGACGTGTCCTGCTTACTGCCCCAAGCTTCACTTTCCTCTGTGACAAGTGGAAATAATCGTCTCCCTACCTCCTCAAGCTATTGTGAGGATTAGATGACCTATAGAAAATCTTTGACTATAAGATTTTTTATAAACACTCAAAAAACAAAAAAAAAGAAAAAGAAAAGAAAAGAAAGCGGTGTCATTTTATCACTCTCCCATCTTCCATGCCTGAGATACAGATTTACATGCAAAAGACGAGAAAACGCAGGTGAGCACTTGCTTCAGCAGTTCTGTTAACATGCGTGGGACTTCTGGACGAGCATTCTACGCCACAGAACGCAGAATGTTCGTCGAAGCGTACAGAAGCATCCTGTCGTCGGCTGGCAGCCCCAGACTGGAGGGTGGTGACTGGGATGTGCCTCTCAGGAAGGAACATGGGGTCAGTCTCACCACCTGGAGAATGCTCTAGAAAGCCAACTCGGTGGTGACAAGACTTCGCCACGGTGCCCAGCGCCTGCACACCTGCAGGTGCTCAGCACAGTGGATGAGTTAGGATGAGTGGTCCAGCGTGGGCCAACATAATATTTATTTCCCTACGTAATAGCACAGGACCTGGGACACACCCCCGGTCCCCGCGGTGTGAGATGCAGGCTGTGACCGCAGGTCCTGTAGTGTCAGTTTACCAGAGGGGAGGGCAGTCTGGTGTCCCTAGAGGCCATTCGCTGCTTCTGAGTCTCCCCTAGGTGAGGCAAAACCCATGTTAACATTGGTTTATGGTGCTAACCATTTCCCATTCATTAGCTCGCATGCTTCTCTACACACTTCTGAAGTAGGTTGCAACGTCTTCAGTTTATAGATGAAAAAATTGGGGGATCAGAAATAACCATTCTAAAACAATTCAGGTATTGGATAGTAAAACAGAAAAACAAACAAACAAAAAACAACAAGATTTGATTTTAGGTCTGTTTTTAAGGCCCTGTGTGCCCCCGACTCTCTGGTGCCCTTGACTGGTTGTCGCCCACCCCGACGCCTCCCAACGCGGTATTACTGCTCCCCCACTAGAATATAACTAGACCGATGAGGGTGGACCGTGTCCGTCTTGCTCATTGCTGCATCACGTGGCATTTCCGTGACTAGAATTCCAGTTAAGAATTTGTGAGTAAAGGACGGAGCATCATGACTTGTGCGTTTACGTTTGCAGTCGGATCCCGGCAGGGGCTGGAGGGGTAGATGGGGGCTCCTGAGGCCAGCGGATTGGCCGTCGGAGCCACCGCGAGCTGCGCCCGGTGGCGGGGGGACCTGCGCTCCCCCACGCAGTGCATCCGAGTGTGAGCTCTGAGCATCCTGAGCATCGTGTGCTTCTTGCCGCTCCAATCCGACACCTGGCGCACTGGGGATCAGAGTGCTTCGTGCTTACCTGTAGCTCCTCTTCGGCTGAGGTGGTTAAAAGCTGCCTGCCGCCGGCTCCGTGCGCACCGCGCCTCGGTCCCAGTGATTTATGCGGCCGGTTGGGGAGCGGGCACCGCACAGCACTGGTGAGTGAGCAGAAGGAAACCGAACGTGAGCTGACTGCGGGAAGCCGCGCTTTCCCGCCCCGGCGGTGGGCGCCTTGAGAAGGTTCGTGGAGTTTACTTCCCAGTGCTCAGAAAGCAGGGCTAAGACGGAGGCTGTGGGTGGCGTCACCCCTCCCAAGTCCCCTGCCTCCTCTCTCCTGTGACGCTCGCGACGAGTCCGGCGGGTCGTGGGGTCTTCCCCTTCGGCGCAGTGCGCTTCCCGCGGCCCCGTGTCTCCGGAAGCCGGTGCTCGCCCGTCGTCTTTCCCCAAGGTCACCTGCCCAAAGCCATGTTCAGCTTTTTCTAGCAGAATCCAATTATAACACTTTCCTCTTATATTTCTTTCAACTACCCCGATCGTCCATCACTGTCCCTTTACCGAAGAATAAAATGAGGCGAGCAGAGGTTAGATGACTTGGCCGAGGTCAACAGCTAAATGGTAGAGTTGAGATTTCAACCTGGCTCGTGTAATTATAAAGCTAATGTTTTCAACTGCCGTAGAGAAGGCGAAGAAATTTTAATTTCACTCGCAAAGCCTGTTGATGTTGCCGCGTCTAGCAGAGATGCCGTGTGGAGAGGACTCTGGGGTGCCCTTCCTGTTGGAAGGGGTGCCACACGTAATTAGCACCGGCTTTCCCAGAGTGGGAGGAGCCTATGCCCACCACCAATTTCTTAGTACACCTTCCCCTTATCAAACCGTCTTCTTTGATGTGGGATCTTTGTATTGGCGTCTTCCTGTCTTTAGCTACCGTCCACTTTTGTTCTCGTTTTTATTGCACCAAGGGGAATGCCATTCTAAAGGGAAGACGCAGCACCTGAGAAGTGCTTTAAGTAAGAGCCCAGCACCATGTATTTGGGGCACAAGTGCCTGTTATTCTCATAAGCCCACATTGTGACTATCTGAGAGATTTTGATAGGGTGGTTAAACATCCGCATGCTGAAGTCAGACTTTTGGGGTTCATTTTGGGAGTGTTGGGGCTATTCCATGCCTTGGCGATGGTGGTTATATGGCTGCAGAGAGCTTCAAAATCTCGTTAAACTTTGTCCTAAGAAGAATGTGTATCAGTGTATGTAAAATAGACTTCAATAAATTTGGGTGGGGGGGGAACATTTAGAGTTCATTACTTCCCGTCTCCATTAATTAACGGCTCTAACAAAGGGCAATGTATTTAACCCTTAAAATGAAAATAATATTGTTCTCCTTGAAGTGTTGTTTTAAAGGTTATGTGACCTTACACTTAATAGGAGACTACTATGTAGTAAGTGCTCTATAAATAATATCTATTACTTATCATTACCTCAGTTATTTTAGTTTCTACCATCACATTGCCTCCAACATCATTTATTAGTTTCATCACGTGTGCTTTCCCTGTTGCATGCCAACTGCATATGTCGTACTAGAAAGTCTTGCAAACGTATGAGCTTCATATATATGTACAATGACATAACGTTTAATTATAGCTTTGAGTACATGGCTTTTCTGTTTTCAACTCAATGATGCTAACAGGGGAACCATGTCCATTGGTTTTTCAAATGAACAGTGAAAATGTTTGGTATCTGCATGCCTTAAATGTGTATTTGCACAAACCGATGGGCTGCAACCTGCGTTGGAACACACTGAAGGTGTGACATGTGATGCCAGGCTTATGACAGCATGTGGCGTGTATTTAGAAACCTAAGCAAATGGGGAAGAAGTTGTTAACTCTGCAAAAACCCAGATACTACAAAAAGCAAGCATAAGCTGTGCATCCTGGAGCTCAGTTGAAGAACCGTTAACCAAATTAACCAATAAAATAAAATGAATTAACCAATAAAACTAAATGCAGACAACAGTAGAACCAGGAGTGTGAGTGTGTGTTTGTGTGTGTGTGTGTGTCTGTCATTGGGAGTGATTGTATAGGGAGCTGAGTTATCACCACCCATGTAAGAAACGGATACACAAGACTCAAAAATCCAGGAACAGTGGTCTAAGCATGTTTAATCAATACTGAGATACATACCATGCAAACGGCCTGTTTCCCCCAGCAGCTCTTTCCTAGAGGAAGCAGGAATCAGTGTTTAAGCTCTGTTTATGTTTTACCTTAACACAAGTGAAAAATAAAACTTTAAAAATCATACATCAGGGAGGGCTTAGTGGAAACTTAATACATATAGGTATCTGTGGCTCGAAATTAAATTCCCAGCAACAGCACCATACATAGATTAAAAAACAGTGCATCTCAAACAAGTCTGATGGATGGGAAGACGATGTAATCTGAGAAACTCTGAGATGCCTCACATGGCTCTAGTGATGACATGGGCCCATGGCTACCATCCATCGGCTAATTGTACATCTTCCAAACACACCACCTTTCTCCGAGGCGTCGATGACATCCAGGCCTTCGGTGACCAGCCCCCTCTTTGCCGGTGGAGACCCTCACCCAGTGGGTACATAACAGGGCTGCCCCAAGAGCCCAGTTACTCCACGTCTCAGCCCAGTGGCCTTTCGAAATGCCACGCTGTGATGATCGGGGATGCCGTGGCTTTTTAAAGGATGGTCCCTGCAGTGGCAAATACAAAGGTCTCACATCAAAGTAGAATACGGTTTGATAAGGGGAAGGTATAGCGAGAAATCGATGGTGAGTATACGCTCTACGAAGCTTCAGTAACAGATTTTCAAAATTAGTGTTCAGAATTCTCTCGGTTCTCAGAATGCATGAAAGATCCCCTGAGATGAGGAGATGTTAGCCAGCCGGCTCTTATTATAGAGGACATCAGCCCAATGTCATCATATTCCTGGTTAGAATTGCCCCATGGGGCAGACACTATATTGCCCAGAGAGCCTTTAAAAATGGGGAGTTTGTCTACCTTAGCTGACCCTGTATCATTCCTCAGAGTCCTCTGCAATGTGGCCTCGTGGCGGAAACAGGGTCCAGATCAGCCATGGGGTCAGTGAGTCTGAGCTAAACAAGGGATTCCGGCTCATAGCTGCCGTTTTCCAAGTGCATTATCCAGACCCTTCATCTTTCCCTTCTTTGCACCGTTCCATCCGTACTTCCTGATGCTTGGGACAAGTGATCCAACATGGGAGACAAAGCAACACCCGTTTTCCCACCTTTCCTAGCGGACGATGCACTGCAGTGTCCACTGAGGTAGGGGTGACGTCAGGGAAACCCCAGTGGAAAAGCATCTCTCCCGGAAAGAAGATGGAGGCAGAAGACGGTACAAGGAGAACCTCTAGGAAGCGTGTTTCATTGACTGACGTGATGTGAGTTTTCCTTCTCCAGGAAGAACCAGCCACCATAACCATGGGAAGAGTAGACTATTTGTACTACGCCCTTGACATATAAACTAACTAGGATAGACAGTCATCGTCTATGCCCAGCCGAGTCGTCATACCCTTGTGGGCAGAGACCTTGACCTTGACTCTGAATTCTGCATATTACCATTGCATAATGGGCACTCAGCAAATATCTGTTGACTGACTGAGCATTAAGATTTGACTGCATGTCATTTCCCATTGACATGATTGACAGGTCGCTTCCCAGGGAGGCTGAATTTCTCTTGCTTCGGTTCTGTACATTGTGTCTTGCCATCGCAATCGATTGCACCCCTCATTAGCTAATTGCAGAGTTAGAAGACGCTCAACTCCATGACGGGGACCTGGAGGTGACCCTTTTAAAAACGCCTTCCTTAACAATGGCTGCACTCTAAAGGGTAACTAGCAAAGAAGCCGGCGTCCACGTGGTTCTCCCACTTAGAGGAAGAGGAACATGTCCACAGACGTGGTGTCACAAGGAGACCGGAGTCGGCACTGGGGACGGGGGCCTTCTGGCAAGGTCGGAGATGCTGTGCTTTTGCTTGCCGGGCTCCGGCTTTGCTTCTGCAGAAGGATAAGAGGAACCGAGTTAGAAAGGGGTCGCCATCAGAACGCCACGTCATGCTTTAAAAGACGTTGTTTTGTTTACGTTTCTGTCAACATCCTGACTACGGAAGAAATA
>CM053507.1:151787899-151811423 GCA_028627145.1 Eidolon dupreanum | reverse complement strand
TGGAAGATGAAGGACGAACCTAGTAACCTTTAACCTGCCACGGGAGCTGAGAATAACTACCTCCTTTTCACGTCTTTGTGGAAATGGAGACCCAGACGTGGAGCCCTGAGTCTGAGGGGAGCTTGACCAGGGGACCGGCCTAGTGGGAGAGGCGCGGGACGAACACTCGCTAGGACGACGGCTCAAAGGCTGGGACCAACGCGTCCTTCGTCACAGTCCGTCTAAGACGCCTTCACAGAGGACAGAATCCAGCAGAGAACACTGATGTGGTGAAGACCAGAGGATTTTCAAGAGCGCTTTTTCCTCGCACCCGTAACTCGCGCTGACTAAAACAGAAGTCATTCGCACGCAGATGTTCATAGCAGTTTTTATTCGTAAGAGCCAAAAAGTGAAGCAGCCCGGTCTTCAGCTGGACGAATGTGACAGAGTCCGTACACAACACGGTGATCCAGCCCCCAAAGGCTGCATGTTATGTAAATAAGTCCATTTACATGAAACGTCCAAAACAGGTGAATCCATAGAGACAGAAAGCAGTTTGGTGGCTGCCCAGAGCGGGGCACAGGAGGGGAGGGGGGTGACTGCCGTTGGGTACGTAGTTTCTTTTAGGGTGACGAAAAGTCCCAGAGGTACATAGCGATGATCGTCACAAGATCTGATGACGACCCTGAAAGCTCCGTGTTCAGGAAGCGTTGACGACGTCCCACAGCCTGGGGGGTTAAGGACACGTTCGCTGCCCGCCGTCTGGAGGCTGGACAGCAGGGTGGCAGCCTGACCTGGGGAAGGAGCCGCCGTCCGGGTTGGACATTCCGGCTCCCCTGTGTCATGCGTGGTGGAGGGAGGAGGGATCTCTCTCTCTCTCTCTCTCTCTCTCTCTCTCTCTCTCTCTCTCTCCCTGTCGTGGGGCTCTGATCCCATTCCTGGGGGCTGCTCCCTATGCCTGGATCACCTCCCAAGGCCCCGCCTCCAAACACTGTCACCTCAGACTGTCAGCCGGTTGGTGGCGGCAAACGGGGCATAGCTGTGCTTAACTCTGCATTTGAAAAGGCGCATTGCAGGGTGTGTGAATCATAGATTAATAAAAAAAAAAAAAGGAGGAAATCTTCTGAGGAAAGAAACCCTAATGTTACTGGCTCCTGAGTGGGCCTGTCTTGCTGGCAGAGGTCAGGCGGTCAGGGCCACCCCCGCCCCGCTCGTGTTTAGCAGGATTCGGGGACCGTGGACCTACCCCAACAACCTGATTTTGCGGACAGGTGGGCCGGGTTGGCGGAAGACACACAGGTACCGAGGTGCGTGTCGAGAATCCAGGACTCGGCGCCTGTAATCCCGTTCCCGCCCCCTCGTCCCCACGTCCTCTCCTGGGGCCTGTTCTGTGGACAGCGGGGTTTTCGTCTGTCTCCCCGGCACCCAGAGAAAAGCACACCAGCGTCAGGGTTCCTGGGAGAGGGAGCCCCGACTGCGGGTCACCACAGCGTGATGTTGGTCCCCTGGAAGCAAGAGAGGGGACAGTCACGGGGAGAAGGAGACCCTCTGTGAGGGTGACCTTGGGGAGGCAGCGTGAGCACCGACCTCACCTACGTTCAGATTTGTCCCCTATTAGCGTCCCTAGCAAGGTGACCAGTTTTTTGTTTTTTTTTTGTTTTTTTGTTTTGTTTTGTTTTGTTTTTGTTTTTCCATTTTCTGCCCATGCGTACCAACTCCCCTCGGTGGCCAAAACCCAAAATGAAAAATCCGTATCGAGTCTGTGATTAACCTTCCCCTTACCTGAGCGGAATGTCCCAAGCCAAGCTCGGAAAATCGTTTCGGGAAGGCAGCTTCCTGGGCAAAGGGTGTCTGCGAAGAACACGGGACGTCAGCTGGCTTCTGTAAAAGGTGGCGAAGCAGCAGCGTGCTTCCGTTGCTCGAACTCCTTAGTAAAGAGAAACAAAAATCAATGCCCTGGTCCCAACAACGTTGCTTCCACTTACATGGCATCTACGCCAGAGAGGAATCAGCCCTGCTAGGAATGCATCTGTTTGTTGAGGTGGAAACAAACGTCAAAACAAACTCAAGATCCAGAAGAAAACGTTTCTGTTGTCTAAAGCACTTGGAACGCGAGGCCGGTGGTCAGCAGAACAGCCCGTTGCAGCAGATACGTTACTTCCACACTCAGAGACTCGCAGACCGTCAAAGCCATGCTCTCGTGCAGTCCAGAGGAGAAAACGGATGAGGAATGTGACAAATTCATTCACCCAAGGTCACACGGCTAAGAGTAACCATGCTCAGAGTGAGCATTAATGACGGGGAGCATTTGATTTACTTTTATGAAAAGTTAGACTTGGTAATTGTGTTCTTGTTACATCATGGCAAGTCTAAACTCTATTTATGTAAACAGACATGAATTTTATCACTAAGGGTGCTTTAGCCAAATTTTTTATTGCCTTTGTCAACTATCATCAACCTAAGATGGTGGTGTTCAGTCAGTTGGCTGCTAACATTCTATAGTCTTTTGAATACAGTGGCAAATGAGTTTGGAGAAGAGGATAATTTATTCTAGAGATTAGTTGGAACTTCTGGCTCCTTTTAAAATATGTACACGTTGCCACTTTATTTGATAATTGACTAAACATCTACTACATCCTGTAGACTGATAGATATTGGCAAAACCAAGATCTTGGCGATACCTCAGACTTAAAGAATTTCTAATCTTTGCAGCTAAAACAATTTGTTTCAGGCTCCTGTGCCTTTCTGGATTTACGTAAGAAATACAGGGAAAATACAGGGTTCTTGTCAGTGATCCTTAGCGGTACAGTACCAGAAGCTTCTGCTACTGCCTTGGTACCACCCACAGTGGGCACGGCCATGGAGCTGAGGCCCAGACAAACCTGGCTTCAACACCTTTCTCTAAGCGTAGTCACTGACTGGGTCTATGAACTTCAGGGAATTACTTCTCTGAGAGAGAAGATGTAAAATATTTAGCATAGCAACTGGCCCATAAGCCAGACCTTGATGATGATGCCTGCTGCATCATTTACTAATGAGAAAAGGACCTGGTGGTCTTCCCCTGTTACCCGAGTCCTGTGCAGGCAAAGCACCTACACTACTTTCAACGCATCCTGAATAACGTAGTATACATAAAGAAGAAAGAAACCAGTGGGCGCGAGAGGGAAAGAGGAAATGCTGAAATCAGGCATGCCCATCATTGATAAAACCAGGTCAGAAAGATCAAAAATGAGGGCGTTTAGTTTTGTCGTGAAGTCGACTACAGAGGGGGCAGCCCAGGACATCCTTCCGAGGTGGGAAGGAAGAGGAAGCAGGATGGTGGCTGTCGTTCCCACGTCATTCTGTCATTCTGGGGATAGATCTGCCTGTCTTCTCTCTATAGCCATTTGGGTACAAAGGTATCTAAGCATCTTATGACTGTATCTTTACCTGGTCTCTTGGGAAATCTGCTAATATTTGAATTACAGAATTTTAGACGTGAAGAATACTATATCACCCATATGATATTTTATCATAAACTATTAATAATTATGATTCTGCCTGGTTTTTCACATTCGTCACCATTGGAACATGACTTAGAATCCTAGGTAACTCTTTCATTGCTGGTGAGGGCGGTGATGATGAAAATAGTAATAGCAATACTTTCTCTCATCTAAATGCTTTAAATGTATGTAATTTATGTGGGGCTCAGAGCAGCCCGATGTGGCAAACGTTGTCACCTCTGCACTGTAGGAGGGGCAGCTGAGTCAGGTTACGTGGCTGGAGGTCACGCAGATGTGGCCTCAGCAAGACCGGGCGCCTTCCCCGGCCTCTGGCCGGGTCAGCCTCAGCCTCAGCCTCAGCCCCTCCCAGCTTCCTTCTCGAGCAACATTCCTGCTTTTGGAGTTAGTTTCCGGTCCATACACTCCACGTTCTGACCCAACTCCAATGGCTGTGCAGCTTGGCCCTTCATCAGCGCCCCCTCTCCACACTCCCCCGCCCCACCAATTACTCATTGGCTGCATCACTGTGGAGAAGACCAAACTGAAGAGTCACCTCCCAAGGTGACTTCTTTTTTTATTCGTAGCCATAGTACGGTGGTTGCTGCTTTCCTTCCAAAGAGACACCTTCCCTCCGACTCCTAGCATCTTATCTTCCTCAGAATCGTCACCCCGTTTTCCCTCCACCCCCCCGTGGAAATGTTCATCTTCTCTCCCTCCTACCTTCACTTTCTCAGTCTAATTATATCTGAGCTCAGAATACAGATGGAAAGCTAATGAAATTGTCTTCAAACACGCCTCCAAACTCCAACTGTTCACCTCCCTCTGAGTTGGAATGAGTAAAGTTTAATTTATTTGTTTAAAACTCACTAGGCGAACGTATTCATAGATTCGGATGTGGTAAGCACTTTGTAGAGGAGAGAGTGAAATCCCCTCACAAAATTTTGTGCATAGAATAAAATACCACGCTGCATGGGAATTATGATGATTCAAAGGACAGATCACACCAAAACAAATGCACATCTCTGAGCAAAAGAGTAAATAATAAAAACGTAGCACCGTTTGGGTCAACAGTCGTTGCCAGAGCTTGATGTGGTTTACTCCGTAGAACGAGACTGGCAGATGTGAGCTGCGCACAGGTGGTCTTGACAAAGGAAAAGTTGTCGGGTGAGGATGAGTTCTCCTCTCTCTTCTTTTTTTTCTCTTTAGCAGAGTTCTCGGACACACGTTTGGGGATGATTTTCTCCCCAGTGGTGTGATATTTGCACAAGAACTGGGTTTTTATATAATATTCCTCTAACTGGAAACATACCGAATTTGAAGTCGATGCCCTAGATTTCTCGCATTCCCCTTACGAGTTCATGTGCTTACTCTGTTAGCAGCACGTGACAGGAGGGCAGAGAAAAGGAGGTTGTCCATCGGTTGCACTTCGCAGTTGCCTAGGACCTCGTGGTATCTAAATGGATCCCCAATTTAGTAGATAAAAGGAAAAGTATACGTTTTATTCAGTGATTTATAATCCCTTTTGAGAGAAAAAATGGTAACTCTGTGTGGTAATGGATGTTAAGTAATTACCACTTATTGCGGTGATCATTTTGCAACATATTCGTGTATCAGATCGTTATGTTGGACACTTTAAGCTAATACAATGTTATATGTTAATTATATCTCCATAAAACTGAGAAAAAAAAAAAAAACAAGACTATTACAAGCGTCGAAAATTAAAGACACACAAAGAACTCCTGTACTTAGGTCTTTACCTTTCTTTGATGCTAATGAAATAGAAACTTGGGGAATTGATGTTATTTGCCACTTTCTGGACTGGTAACTTAAATTGACTGACAACTAAATCACTGTACCACTTAGAACTGAGATTCTGCATAAGTAAAATAATGGAATGGCTCCCAGATGAACTTTCTAGGCAAGTGGTACCCAAAATGTGGTCACCGTCTATTTTTATTCAATCTGTATACTCATATTATTATTTATTTCAGTTGTTTATTATCATTTTTTTTTTACCTAAAGGAACATTATTGCAGCAGTATCATTTGTTATAAATAAAAATAACCACAAAAATAAATATTAAAGCAATACATATATTAAAACCGGGCTCGTCCTCAGATGACTGATTCTGAGCCCTGATATTTCTCCACCAAAATAAGCCTGTCAGATTTTAAGACAGGTTTTTAAGACATGCTGACATTAACTGAGACTCTCTTCTTTAGCTTTATTCAAAGAACTCAAAGGGAATTAATTGAAAAAGGAGTGAATTTTGAAGTAAGTTGATTTTATTTAATGCCTTGTCTCTGTACTATCTAAAAATGATCTCGCATACCGGTGTCAAGCATCCTGCATTTTGGAAAATGCTAATGTCGGGGAGTGGTGTCTTCTCACCCCACAAAACAGATGCCCTGACTCCGGCACAGAATGTGTCAGGCGCCCCCTGCAAGGGTGATGCGGATGAATCCGATTTTTATGTGTCACCCTTTTCTTCCCTGTTTTTCAAACGTGGAAAGCCGTTGGATTTTGGTCCCCGTGTGAAACACGCGAGGTTGTGTAAATCAGCGGTAGAGGGGGACCCAGGCCGCTACTGCTGCCCGTAGGAGGCGATTTGCGATGCTCCGAGCCTTTTTGTTACAATCTTGATGAGATGCCATCGAACTTGGCTGTTTATGCCGCTTAGCCTGTGGCAAAGTTGTTTTCGTGATGTATCGTTTCGCTTTAAGCCACAGAACCTATCAGCACTGTTAGGCGAGGACTTATATAGTAGGATTATAGCCCACCTTCTTACGGACATCTCTATCCGGAGTATCACAAGCAAGTGACGTAAAGGGGCCGGACTGACCCCTGGATGGGGGCCAGGGCCAGAGACAGCCCGGCCCGCGGTGCCGTCGTGGCCAGAGGCCCTCGGAGCATGCAGGATGCTGGCAGGGCGCGGAGTGGGGGCCCGTGTGGCGTGAGATTTGGCACAGACACGTTCCCGACCCCTCGGGGAGCCTGTGGGGTGCACAGACCACCCGCAGGTCCCTCGCCTTCGGCCCTTGTTCGTCACGTTCGTGGGAGTGTCACCCCCGCTGACCAGGGAGCGCCGTCTCGTTTCTGTGTTTAGCCCCCCGTTGCGATCGTCATAACGCGCCCGGGGTTCCAGGCGCGTGTGTCTTGGAGTGTAACTCCTCCCGGGCAGACGGGACCCTCCAAGCTGTCCCTGTCCCCTCAAACGCGACGTCTGCACCGTGGGCGCACTGGAAAAAGCCAGGGGCGCTCGACAGCAATCAGCTTTCATGATCTCGTGCAGGGCCTTTGTTTACCGTTTTTTCAGTCAGGGATTTGGGAGCAAATCCAGGGTCCAGAGTTGGGTGGGTCTGGCTCAGTGTCCCTGAGGAGGCTGCATCCCAGTGTCACCTGGGGGCCATGGCTGAAGGCT
Organism: Eidolon dupreanum; assembly: GCA_028627145.1. NCBI lineage: Eukaryota > Metazoa > Chordata > Mammalia > Chiroptera > Pteropodidae > Eidolon > Eidolon dupreanum. Next base: position 151,804,541 of record CM053507.1, on the reverse strand, counting down.
TGAGTGGGGCTGGAGGGCCACTTTCAGATGGGCTCGATGACACGGCTGGCGAGGTCACACTGGCTGTTGGTGGGAGGCCTTTGTCACCGCAGGAAGCTCCCTGGGGCCCCTGGGGCCACCCGCACACCCCGGAGGCGTGTCCCTGGTTCTGCCAGGCTCCTCCTCGGCCTCACTCTCTTCCACTCTCCCCCATTTTTCATCCGTTCTCCGCGGGGCAGCCAGAGGGACGGGGACATGTACCCCATCACGCGTGCTCCGTGGCATGGCTCGCTGCTGCTCACGGCACGCGGTCTGCCGGCCATGTCGCAGCCTGCGCTGACTCCTCGTGAACCCCCCTCTCCTCCTGCCTCTCCCCACGCTCAGCCGGAGTTCCAGCCTCCTCCCTTCGTCCTCAAACACGTCAACCTCCTCCTGATCGGGACCTCCCCACCTGACATTCTGTCACCCGAAGTGGCCCCCTTGTCTTCCCACGATGGGCTTCATACTTCGGATTTTTACTTCGTACCTACCTCTCCATCAGACAGACATGCCCCGATGAAATCAAAGTAGCACCCTGTCATCGTCTCCTCTCTTCTTTTTTCTTCTTTTCTTTCTTTATTATTATTTTTCTACACCTACAGCACCTGGTCTTCCTAGGTGGCCTCCCATCCAAGTACTAACCAGGCCCCAACCTGCTTAGCTTCCAAGATCAAATGGGATTTGGCTTATTCAGAGTAGCATGGACGTAGACATCTCCTCTTTCTTAAAAAAGGAAGGAAGGAAGGAGTGGGGAGAGAGAGAGATAGAGAGAGAGAAGAGAAAGAGAGAGAGAGAGAAAGAGAGAGAGAGAGAGAGAGAGAGAGAGAGAGAGAGAGAGAGAGAGAGAGAGAGAGAGAAAGAAAGAAAGAAAGAAAGAAAGAGAAAGAAAGAAAAGAAAGAAAAGAAAGAAAGAAAGAAAGAAAGAGAAAGAAAGAAAGAAAGAAAGAAAAGAGAAGAAAGAAAGAGAAAGCTTTATTGAACTTTATTGAGGGATAGTTGACATGTATTAAACTCCACAATTTAACAATGTACAATTGGATACACTCTGACACAAGTATGCAACTCTGAAACCACTTCCACAAATAAAATGGCAAAGATATCACCCAACGTTTCCTCGAGAACCTTTATAAAGCGCATCCTCTATTAGTTTCTAAATTAAGCACTGCTTGATCCATCGCAATGCTTATTGCAATTTACAGTTGCCGATTTCTTATATTTCACTTCACGACGCCTAGTGTGTGCCTCCCCGGTTAAGCTGGCAGTGAAAATACAGCTGCAGCATCCGGTGATCTGTCTCTGTGATCACATAGCCTGGAACGTTGCAGGTGTTTGTAATTGTGTTTTGTAATAAACGAACTAAGCCGATGAGTGTCCTCAGGAGACGCAGCTCGCGTGCCCGGGCACTGGAGAGGAGGCAGAGTGTCGGGGAGGTTAGGGTTCGTGGTGGAGTGTGCCCTTGACGTCCGTGACTTAACGAGGCAGACGGAAGCCTTCGGGGACGGAGCGAAGAGAATGAAGTATGTGTTTCTACGGAACAAAGGTAAGCTAGACTCCGTGTTTCCCTGTCACGTAGGGTAGATGAAGAAAAGTCAGGCTTGAAGGCCTGCTGTCGCAGTCTGGTCTTTACTTCAGCTGCGAAAGGGGAGCCATTGTGAGGATTTCAGCCTGGCCCCGAACCTCTGGCATTCTGGCTTCGTCTCAGAGTGACGAATATGGCAGCAGGAGATGCGAAAACCTGTGCGATTACCTTCCAGACCTTTGCTTTACCTGTCTTTACATGACTTCTGTCATTCCTAATACAGAAGAAGAGCCAGGAAAATACATATATGACTCAAAATATGTGTTTGAACTTCTCTACAACCAAAGAGAGGATTGGTTTACTGATTGTCTGGAGTGATTTATTCATGGACTGGTAGCAAATAGTTTATTCTTAAGGTTTTCATGGACAGATGTTAGGAAATGCGTTCGCCGTACAACAAAATAGATGCTTCGTCCACGCGTTTTTAGGTACTTAATGTACCAAGTGGTTGTAATTGGATGACTGTGTGTTGAGGAGAGAATGGGCAGCCGGAAGTTGAATTCGAATACCTTTAAGCAGATTTCTTTCCTTCGCAAGTTCTGATCTGAGCATGTGTGGAGCCCGTGCAACAGGTGCCGAACTCGCGTGTCGGCTGCGCCCGTGCGATTGTGACACAGACGAGAATAACCGATGTTCGGCCCGTGCGCTCTCTCAGTGTACGGAAACACGCAAGCATGATCCCACTCCCAACGCTGTTTGATTGCGTTTTGATGTTTTTGTCATTATCGACGCTAATAGAATGGGAGATGATGGCTGGTAAATGCAGGACGATGGAATGCCACATGCGTTCAGATATTCCTCAGATATGCAACTCGGTAACCGCTACTGTTTATTCCGACGACACTTACGATAGGACCGGACCTCTACTTCACGGACCTACCAGAGTCTTCACCGTTGTCCTAGCGAGGGGACACATGGAGATCCTCCTTGTTTAACCGATGAGAAGGTGAGGCTCAGGCAGAGCACACTCATGGTCACAGCACTTATAGCAGCAAAATTGACCTGAATCTTGAGTCTGTGGCCTCTAAAATAAGACAGTGGCTACTGATTTTTAAGTCCGTGTGATGATAGGTTTTTATTTGATCTTAGACTCTGGACTGGGTGTTTTGATAAAAAGGAATAGGTCATGTTTTGGAGGAGCAGATGAAGGTCATATAAGAATGTCATTGTCCAGCCCAGACCTAGACGTGCCAAAGATATTTCAGGGACGAGAACACGTGGGTCGATGATTTCTTTCATCTGCTTCTGGATTGACCCACACCAGTTTTGCCTTATGGATAAAAACGTAACCGTTTGGTATAAGGCAGTGAGTAGAAGCTATGTCCTCATTATTGTCACCATCTGAAGTAGTCACACATATTGATTTCCTGTGACGTCCCAGTCTGTTCCAAACAGTTGTACTTGTATTTACATAAAATCATATATTTCAACAAATATGGCAGTTTGGCAGGAATCGTGTTATTTTCTATATAAATACGTGTTTTCAGACAGTCTCATTATTTGTGTATTTCGAGAATATAGTACCTTGAAGGTCTTCAGTTCTGTGGGAACAGCAGGCAGATTGAGCTGCCTGAGAATCTACTGGCACATATTCAAGATAAATTTTCACAAACAGGGGATTATTTTGGGAGCATAATGCATCACTTTGCTTACATAGCTAATGGTTCTTAGTCTGGCATTTTATTGGAGAGTGATGTTTTGTTGCAAGAATGTTAAACAGGGTTCCTGAGGAGCTGTTTTGCTTTGAAAATTTGAAACATTACTGAAAAAATCCCTTAGGCCAGTTCTGTGCACAAGGCACATACTTATCCATGGGTTGCATGAAAACATGCATATCCTTTGTGCTTCATAAGTAGATCGTTTCCAGTAGAGGGTTATTTTCCCTGGAACATCTAGTTGACCAGGGTATAAGAGGATGGAGCTTGGAGAGTTGCTTTTTAGATCAGGAGAGAGAGAGAGAGCGAGCGCACGCATTTGCAGGTGTGTGTGTGTGTGTGTGTGTGTGTGTGTGTGTGTGTACCTACGTTCTGTGTCATTGTGTTTGTGCATACTTGTGTATGTAGAATGGTTTTTATTATTCATTTTCAAAGACAAACATGATGGATTTTACATATTTCTCGACTCCGATCTCATTCTAATAGTAGAAACACTTGAGAACTGATCGTAATTGGGAAAATCAGACTTTTCTTAGACATAATATTTATCGCATTAGCCACAATTCCATTTCACCCTGAGTCTGAGACCAGCCTTTTAGCAGGTGAACTATGGAGCCCAGGATGGGATCTGAGTCAGGAGGAAGAGCATGTCCCTTGATATGACACTGTAATCTCTTGGCACGTCTTAGGGTTTCATCGACTTGTTTTTAATAGCTCCTTTAAGACATTGGCCAATGTCATACAATCTACTAAGTATTCCTGATGTATTCATTCCATTAATATAAAATTCCAATAAAGTTTATAGCAAAATGCTTGTCATGGCGTTTTAAAGATGTTTTTGTCCACAGTTGCTGTGACAGATCCCATCTGAGTTTCCATGGATCTCATAGAGTCAGGACAAATTCTACAATGTCACATACCGAGAACTAGAGGGCACATTTTACCGGGAAACTTTTATAGGTCAAGAGTTAGCAAAGAGGAGAGAAGCCGAAGGTCCCTTAACCCTCCACCTCCTGCTGACGGGGTACCGGGGCCCTGCTGCCCTGAGCCTGAGTGTGGGTCTGTGTCCCCATCAACGGTCCCTTCTCTCCAAGTCTGCCTGGTCAGGGAGAGAACGCTGAGGAAAACAGAGGTCAGTGTGAGGAGAGCAAGACCAACCGCGAGGTGGGCAGGCCCCGTCTCAGGAGCCGCAGGCGGGAGTCTGCAGGAATGAGCAGGCTGTGGAGGACGGGACACACTGGTCGCCACTCACAGGGTCACCGCCCGTCGGAGCCGACTCAGCGCAAGTCACACACACACCAAGGACACACGGATTTTCTGGCCCCGGGTGGGATGTTTGTAGAAATTTCTAGAATACCGGCTCCCAGCACCTAGAGACCTTCAGGCCCTGAGACGTCATGGTGCCCTGTGCTCGGAGCGTCGAGCCCCTGGTGGCATGATCAACTGAGCGGGCACGCAGCCCCTCGTGCGGGGGGGACGTAGGCCAGCCCGCTCCCAGTGGGCACGTGGCCACGCGGTCACGCATTGACGTGCTCCTCAGACAGGCGGCTGTGAGCACGGTTTCTCCGTGGCCACCTCTTAGCGTCTCGACATTCCGTGGACGGCTCGCTGTCAAACCGCGAGGACCGCTCAGCATCGCCTGCCCTAGTTGGGTGGCCCTGATACTGGGTACAACAGATGAAGCGGCTGTGGCTTAGCGCTGCTGGAACTTGATGATGTGACATCTTTCTCAGGATCTAAACTTCTTAAAAAGAAATTAGCGTCATCGTATGTGCCTTTCACGGGAGGGCATAATTAAAAGCAATAAATAAATACATATGCAGATGCATTAAACTTATAATATTTTAAGGGTCCTGCAGTTTGATCGTAGATATAAGATTAAGTGTTCTAAATAGACCTTATAACCATCCCGATTTACATATTTCCTTGGAGAGAAGCATATTGAATTATACATAATTCTTACATTGATTTGCATACAGATTAATTTGCTAAATAAATTATAGTGTATATACTGAGCATATTCATTTAATTTGAGCAGACTAGTAAAATGGACATTCTTTTTATGTTTTATGTTTTCACTCAGAGGAAGGCGATAACGTTGACGATGATAATCCTAATCTTAGTAACGACGAGAGCCATCGTTTGTGGAGTGTTTACCCTGCTGGCTACAGATGCGATTTATGTGCGTGCATGTGTGTCTGTGTGTATGCGTGTGCACGCACACGCGTGTGTATTTTCACATAGTCTGCATACCATCCCTGGTAGGTAGATCTGTTTGTGTGCCTGTTTTTCGGGTAAGGACACTTGGAATTAGACGAGTTCAAACATCTGCTCTTCACTGCTTGGTGAGCAGAACAGGGTTTGGTTCTAGGCGGTTCACCTCGAAAGCCCCGGGCTTTTTGTCACCGATGCTTTTTGTCACCGTTCAGTGCTGCCCGCAAGACCGCCCCGTAGACATGTCCTTCTATGCAGAAACGCCGCGGGCCGGGCTGGTGAATGGCTGGACGTCGAGCCCACGGCGGGCTGGCTCCGGCCCTGACGAGCAGTTGTGTGTTTGCCGGCACCGAGTGTGCGACACGGCTAAACGTCACGTGGCCGCATCCCTGGTACGAGTGTGTCATCTGAGGGGACCCGGTGTCCGCACGTAGCAGACGTGAACTCAGAGGCCGTTTCGGGGGCTCCCCGAACAAAACGTCTTGAGCTTCGTCGTGGGAACAACAGACGTAGAAGGCGGGTCACCCCGGGCTCACGTGCGAATGCCCGGCAGCTGCCGCCAGCGAGGCATTTGGGGGCCTGTGTCCTTCTGCAGCCGTGACCACCGTGCTGCTCCTGCCGCGGTCAGACGCCGTGACTCCCCGGGGCCCAGGGCTTTGTCGCAGGGTCAGGCGGCGCAGGGGCTGGGGCTGGACGGGAACGGACGGCGCCTGTGCTGTGTCCACGGTGGCCTCCGAGGTCCGCGGAAACGCTGCGAGCGGAGCTTCGGGAGCTTCCGAGAAGCTGGCGCAGGACAGAGCTCTCGAGTTCTCAGACGCACCGAGGTGTGTCTGTCCCGAAGTGGGGCTCACGCGTCCTAACTGAGACAAACCTCAGCAGACAGCGGGGGCGACACGCTCCCCCCCTGACTGCTCCCAGCTGTTCCCCCCACAGGTGCAGGGAACGTGTGAGTCGGCAGCCAGAGGGCGAGAGACACATCTGGGAAGTGGGGCTGGTGACCGCCCGGTGTCAGGCCCAGGGCAGGCTGCACCCGAGCCTCCCCCGCCGTGACAACACGGGTCACCAGCACCCGAGCCTCCCCCGCCGTGACGACACGGGTCACCAGCACCCGAGCCTCCCCCGCCGTGACGACACGGGTCACCAGCACCCGACCCTCCCCCGCCGTGACGACACGGGTCACCAGCACCCGAGCCTCCCCCGCCGTGACGACACGCGTCACCAGGGGGCCACCGGGTGTCCGCGGGCCTGCGCTGTGGGACTGTGATCCGATGGTGTTCATCAATCCCGTGGCTTCGAAGTACAAGGAAAGCGCCACCTCCAGAGAGCCAGGATCCCTGAACCCCCGCGGGCAGGGGAGGGAAGCGCGGGGGTTTGTCACTGGGCTTCTCCCCTCTCCTGCCACCCCGTGACCCTTTCTGGCATCCATCAGTTCTAACTAACGCAGCAGCTGCTGAAGTTCCCACTCGGGCTCCGGTGGCCTCCGGTGTCGATTTTCGTAATTCTCTTTTCCGGCCTCCCCGCCCCAGGCGTCCGGAGCCTGGCTGCCCCTCGCGACGCCCAGGGTCCGCGGGATTGCTCCTCCCACCCGCCCCTGTGCTCACCTTGTCGCCGAGCGGCCTCCTCGGGGCCCGGCTGAGCCCGCGACACCGTCAGGCCTGAGCAGAGCCACGCTCCGCAGACCCCCCGCCCCCCGATGCTTACGAGGGCCTCGCGCTGTCCGTGCGGGAAGCGTCGGGCTCGTTTTAAGGGAGAAGATGCTTTAGAGAGGAAAGAGAGAAAAAAAATCGAAGCAAACTCGGTGTGCCTCTCGACATCCCAATCACCGAGGATCAGAATTTTCAGGAACCAATTTCAATTTGATGCCTCTATTTAAAATCGAGTTGTGTGTGTGTGAGGGTGTGTGTGCACGCACACACACTCACATACACATTTAATATAGTACTTGGACCACAGTGAACCCAGCACTCCTTCCTTGATTTCACGTGTGTGTCCCTTTTATTCCATAATTAAAAAATATCAGGAAACTTATGTAGCTTTAATAGCAATTCAGTAAAGTTAGGCTCTAAAGGCAAATAATAGAAAGAGGTCCAGCAGCGAGGCCTCGGGCCGGCTCAGTCGGCTGGTGCGTTTCTCTGTGCACGCAGACCCGTGACGTTTGCTCGGCGCCGTCCCCCACGCACACAGGGACCTGGGGACCCCATCCCCATGCGCACGGGGACGTGGAGACTCACGCTCCTGGTTTTGTAGCTGAGCGACTTCCCCCAAGCTGTGACGAATGGCACCTTTCCCTATTTAAAGGGAATTTTCAAACGGGGCGACAAGGCTCTGTGTTTCCTTCCCTGGTGTTAAAAGTGATTTCTAACCTAAGGGGGAGAAACAACGCGCCTCCACAGCGGACTCCGTTATCGTCAACACCGGCGAGCATCTACCGAGTACCGTCTCTGTGCTCCGCACTGCGTTAGCATCATGCGCACAGCGCCCGATGTCGATCTTCGAAACGAGCTCGTCGGGGCGACTTCAGAAGTCGCCCACGCCGAGGACGCCATCTGGACGGAATGCAGACGTAGGGCCTGGCCGGAGCTGGGCGTCCATTCGAGCTGGGCGTCCATTCGAGCACGCCGTGTTTACCTGTGTGTGTCACAGATCGGTATACGTAGCCGCATGTCCTCGAAGCACCTCCAGTCACGCAGTCCGTAGACGGGGAAGACACCTCTGTCCACTCGCAGCCTGGGGTGTCCACGTGCAGCGCCCGTGGGACGTGTGCTTGGCGGTCCGGCCGACGCCCTCCTGAGCCGCCCTTGGCCTCGTTCCGAGTTGCAGGTTCCGTTTTCACAGGGGATGAAGGTGATCCGGCTGGTGAGGGAGGGGGAGGGGTCCAGCACTCGTCTGCCCGGAGCCAGACTCTGCAGCTGCTGACCACCGTGTGCACCGTCCCCTCCGGCCCTCGGGGATCGCTTCCGTAGGGCTCCTTTCTTCCATTTCTCTGTCCTCTGGGTTTAAACTGCACCCTGTGGAGCTGCCAAGGGGACGACGCGTCCCTGGCCTTACCGTCCGGGGCCAGAGGTCGCCTGGCACCTGCCCAGCCCCGCCCGGCTCTGCTCCCCACAGGCTCTGCGCCCCGGCCGCCTTCGTAGGGCGGGGTGAGCGTTCGCGAGACTCTTCAACGCTTGCGATGCCGGCGAGGCCTCCGCTCGGCCGGCCGTCGCAGGAGGCCACCCCCGGGAGGACATTGCATCGGCCCCACCCCTGCTGCGTCGGGCTGGGCTTTCGCCCACTCTGGCAGAGACCCTGCTCCTGGGGGGGTTCAGTGGAGGAAGGGGAGTCGGGGGTGAGCGGGATGGGGTTCTGCCTCGCCTCAGGCCCCTGGGAGTCTCCAGCGAGTCTAAAATACCGTCTCTGTCGAGGTTCGAGCGGTCTCTTCCTCCAGCGATGAAAACTCAGAGCCTCGGTTCTGGATCCGCCCCGCGAATTCAGGTGACGGGAGTCTTGTTCTCGGATCACGTCGCTCCTGGCAGAACACGGTGTGACGTGGGGACGGGGAAGCCGTGCAGCAGAGGCAGGCCGGCGTCCCTCACCTTTACAAAGCACGACCGTCCCGCGCTGTCCTGCGTTTTGGCTTTGGGGACGAGGAGGGCTCAGGTGAACGGGGCCGTGGTGAGCAGCCGTGGGACGATGTCCTGTCCTATGAGGGCGACAAAGCAAACTGTTTGAAGCTTCAAGTCGCAGGTGGCTTTGGTGGCTCAATGGTTGTGAGGGTGGGAGGGCCTTTTCTGCCGCCGCTTGGCTTGACTTTGTCGTCGGGATGTTGTTCTGCAATTCTTCAGTCTCTCCCCATTTTTCTGGGCTCTCGAATCTCATCCAAGTTATAATTGTCAGGAAATGTTGTTTTTTGTTTAGAATGGAAGAAGTTTCTTGGTATTGCATGTGCTTAGGGGGTGATCTGTAAAATGGTAACCGATTTTTCCCCGTATGCAAAATATAGAAGACTTAATGAAATTTGGAAAACCCTGTATTTCTTAATATTGGAAATATATAACATGAAATTCTGGTTTAGACTCAGAAGTCACTTTAAGATCTCACTATGTGGTAAAATCATTAGAAACTGTCCGTTTCTTGTAACACTGTGTGAGTGCCCGTTACAGAGATTTGTCTATGGGGAGAGAAGCAGGTAATCAAATCTTCGCAGAAACAAAATCCTGTGGAAAATAACGCTGACACTCTGCTGATTTAAATTTCTTAAGTAAAACAGGCCAGGTAAATAGAGGTAGCCCAGGCGTGCCATCGCGTGCACGCACACGTGGCACACGCATGTGCATACATGCACACACACACACACGCGCACTGCAGGATTTCAGTGTCACGCCACTGCAGTCGTGCGCCCCTCACTCCCACGTCATCCGCCGTCGGCAGGGGGCTGGGCCGTGAGTCGCCCCGGAAGGCACCTGGCAGACGCTTCCCCTGCCGCCTGCTGCTAACGCCGTGGGCCGTGGGAAGGGGGGTGTGGTGGAGCGTGGAGACCCTTCACACTCCTGCCACGTTGCCCGGACGCTCAGGCCACGTGGCCACAGGGAAAGGACACGGAGTCCTGCCGGGTCCCAGGCAGAAACGCCAGCGGCCACGGGCTGGATGGCTTGGCGTAAGCCTCTCAGGGCACCTGGGCTTCAGCGCTGCCCTGTGTTACGGATCGAGGGGGTCTCCTGGACTGGAGCCCGAGCTTCACGACGTTCCCCCGACGTCACGCGGCCTGGGTCCCGGAGGACAGGCATTGTTGTCATTCACTCGACAAGGACTTTAATCTCCGACGGGTCAGACCCTGGAGAGCGCAAGATCGTGAAATCGCGGGGGGTGTGGCGCTCGGACCCCGTCGGGTGGGCAGCGTCCGCAGACAGGTAGCCGCGAAGTGTCTCAGGTGGGTAGAAGTTCAAGGACGAAGACGAAAGTGGGGTCGGTTTTTCAGGGGAAGCTTCTAATACGAGAATAAACGTGGTGGAAAGGGAAGAGCCAGCCCGACGCTCTGAGCGGAGAAGAGCCGGCTCCGGGCCCGAACGCAGGATGCGGCAGGTGCATCTGAGGGTCAGAGGGTCCCCTGAGTGTCCGGGTGGGGCGCAGTGAGAGGCAAGGACCCAGCGGGAGGTGGGGGGCGTGACCAGAGGCGGAGCAGGGCCCTGGCGGTGCAGAGAGGAATTTGAGTTTTATTCCTGAGGAGGTGGGAGATTCACAGGGCTTTGAGCAGAGCGGTGTCCTGACCTGTTTTGAACTCACCAGCTTCTCTCTGGAGAGGCCTCTGGGCGGCAGGTGTGGCGGCGGCCAGCAGCACAGCTGGGTGGGTGTCGCAAGCCCCACGAGAGACGGCGTGGGCTTGGGCCGGTCGTGGCCATCGGGCGGGGGAGGGGTGGAGTCTGCAGGCCTCTGAGCGCGGAGCCCTCAGCCTTGGTAAGGGACGGGCCGGGGGACGCACGCCTCCCCCAGTGACGGCTGCATGGTCGCCAGCCGCCTGCACCGTGAAGCTCACCACACCTGCCGGGCGCTCCTGCTGTTTCGGGCTGAATTTTCATGAACGTCCATTCTGAGCAAGGGAGGCAAACGGAATAATTTGAAAATCATCTCTAATAACCAAAGAGACGGTAGTTGTGGAAAGACAACTTAAACATGGGACGCGAGCGACTCTAGTGGTCACCTGGACAAGGTAACGGGGCGAGGCCTGGGAAGCGGGGGCGGCGGTGATGGGGGGAGCCAGGGGAAGAGGCTGGAGGCGGCACCGTGGCAGCCTCGGCCGCAGGGGGCTCGGGCCGGCTCCCGCTGCGGGACCTGGGCCTGCGGTTCGGACGCAGCGACAGGCAGGGACGCGGCCGGGGCGCGGTGCACCTCGTAGGCTCCGGTCAGGATTTGAGGTGATCGTGATTTTGTGCCAACGTCAAGTCAGCTATGGTTTTAAACACACGAGGATGTGACCTGCTTTCCTGTTCTAAAAATAACGCGCTCCCACCGCTGGAGAGTGGGCTTCGAAGGGGCTTCGGCACTGAGACACTCCGAGCCTGTGGTTTTATGGCTAATTGGTCATTTTCTTATCTTTACACAACCAAACGTGCATCCTTTCCTTTGCAAAGCGGCATTCACACAGCCGCTCTGTGTCCCCACCACTCTGTATTCCTAGAGCACGAAATGCCTGGGGAGGACGTCGTGGTCCCCTGACCTATGATTGGACGTTCGAAACTGTATCTTTAAGAAAACATGTGTTCCTTTCCAATGAAAGATTTTTCCTGAATATTTAACACACACTTACGCTTTAAGTGAGAAACAGTAGATACGGCTGAACCCTTCCCTTCTCTCCCCTGCTCTTAGCCCTGCTAAGCTGCACCGCCCCCCTTCCCTCGGCTCCGGGCTGTGACTTCATTCTGCTGCACCCCCCACCCCAAGCTTGTCTGAGCAATTTTAATCCCCTCTCCATTGTGCCGCTGCCTCTCTCGTTGAGTAAATTGCCTGGACCTCATGAGAGCCACAGAGTTCCAAGGCGTTTTGCTTTGGGCCTCGGTTCAGGCCACCTCCGATTTTGCAGCAAGCTGTCGCGTGAGTGAGGAGTAGAGTACAGAGTGTCACAGGGACATCGTGAGGCCGTGTGACCGTCCCACGGAGGGTGAGTGTGCGTCTCCACCGCCCTGCAAGGATCCGTCTAGATTCACACCGAGAGAGTCCCGCGCGTGTGCCCGGCAGCGTGAGTCCCCCGAGCACTCGGCGTGTGCCCGGCAGCGTGAGTCCCCCGAGCACTCGGCGACAGCGGAGACGGAAGCAACCTGAGCATCCAGCGGAAAGGGGACGAGCAGGCACTCTGCCCATCCACGTAGCGCGGCGCCGCCTGACACACCGGGTCAGAGCCCCACGTGCCCGGCGACGAGAACACCTGCGGAAACAGGGCATCGCGTGACAGCAGGAGATTTCAAAGCAGCAGAGAAACGTAATGCTGTTTGTGGACGTTTGAGACATACAAGAAATAATAATAATCACGCAGACGCACATTTATCGATACGTGGCTAATAAAAGTCTGAAAACACGAGACGTACTAATATCTGCAGACCCCAGGACACTTCTGGGAGTAAACGCAGCTGAGGAGGGAGAGAGATCTGGGCTGAATCTGTCACTTGTAAATTATGTTTAAAAAGAGAGAGAGAGATATCTTCAGCTATTCGGTAACATGTTATCATCTGCTAAGTCTGGCTTTGGAGTACACGGGTGTCATAATAATTCATGAACTTTTCTGTGTGGTAGAAATATTTAATAATTAAAGATATTAAATAATAAAAAGATGAGGCGATTTTCCCTGCCAGCCACATCTCGATCAGTGCTGTGGGCTCGCGCTGTGCCTCTTGCCGTCCGAGCACATGATAGAATCATTTATTTCCTAGCGAGTGACGGAATCGTCTTTAGATGTGACGGTCCACTTTTAGTGTTTCAGTTCTCAATAAATCCCAGGGTTTTCTTGCACGATCTAAGGCAAGGCCTGACCGAGGGGACGTGCGGGGTGCTGGTTCAGGCTCCTTAAGGACCACGTGAGGTACAGTTGCAGTTTTGAAGTCCGCGTTAGATGAACTCTAGTAACCCCGGTGAGCAGGAAGGATGAAGCGGAGAAAAGCAGTTGAACCGGTGCCCCGCCCACTCGAACCCTTTGATTTGAGCAGGGTTCGTCCCAGGCGTTTTCAAACAGCCTTTTGTTGGGGCGCAGTGGAGGCGGGACCCGTACCCCTTTCCTGCTCTCTCTCTGGAACCAGGAGCATCTCCTCTCTGGGGACCTCGCTGCTGGTAGGGACGGGCTGGTCCCTCTGCCAGCTCCTCAGGGGAAAGCGTCCAGGGCAGAGGTTCGCCGGCCGTCTCGCCCTGCAGCCCGGTGCTGTCGAGCAGGTGCGTGGAGACGCGGGCTCGTGTACTGGGCTCCCTTGGAGAATGACCGTGTGTCTCCCGTGCCAACAGATGTAACTCAGAGCTCCAAACAACGCACCCCGTCCGTACCCGTCAGCTCAGGTAGCTCCCCAAAGCGGCGTGTCCGGCGTGCCGGCTCTGTCACGTACCTTAAATAAGTTAGTTAAGAAGTGAGGAGTCCAAATGCGTCTGCGTGGCTTCTCCTCGTCCTTTGATCAAGAAAAGATATCTTTGCGACTTGAAAAATTAAGTGTCGAATATGTTTCGTATACGTATATATATACACACACATACATACTTGTATATTATATACACCCATCCTTCTATATTTATGTATCTCTATGTTATATATAACATGTTTCTACTAAAATCATGCTTTTGCCTTTAAAAATCATCTGTGTTCCAGTCTTCAAATACATCCTCTCCCTCGCCGTCTATAAAGCAGGACACTGACCTTAGTGTCGCTTGACCTACGACGTCGTTTTGCTTCCTTAAACACACACCACTGACGTCATATTCACGGAACGATTCTCTTCACCTCCATCTGCCGTCTGTCCACCCAGACAGGAACTCGTCCATCTTCCTGCTCCGAGGCTTACGGACCCCTCGGTCCCCAGACCTCACGCGGAGCCCGGCACGTGGTAAGTGTTACCGACAGGGGAAGGAAGCCTGCGTGTTCCAGTGAGTGTGGAAGACAGCACACACCCTCGTTTCTCTGCGTGGGTGCCGACCAGGGTTGTGCTCCGCCGTTGCTGGTTTTGTCCGTCTCCTCGTGCAGAAAGCTCACTCCAAGAAGACGAGGATGTCGCTCTCTCCACGGCTTTGCCCGCCTGGGGCAGCGCCCGTGACCTCGTATGCATGTCGTAAGTTTCGAATCCAGGACCAGATACTGGATTTCGGGAACTCCGAAGCAGAGTCCTGCAGGGAAGGCGAGGCGGGGGCGTCCCTCTTCAGCGTCTTCCCCCCGGGACTTTAACGTGGAACTGAGCGTTTTGAGTCCAGCAGGCCTCGAGGGGCCCGACCGCCTTCTGCGTAGTCACCCGCGGTCGAGGGAGGCTGGCTCGCTTCTGCTTCTGTCACTGTGATCCTCTTGTATTAAAGAAAAAAAACCCAAAACAAAACACGAGCATCTCTGGCAGCTCTGTCCTTGCCTGCGTAACGAGGTGGCTTTATTTCCTGGGTTGCCATCCTGACAGCACTTTTTCTCAGGCTTTAGAGAGCGGCCCGTTTTTCGATCGCTGTGGCCGTGCGTGAAGAAGGCAGGTCTGTGGCCTCCCGCGTGATTCCCTCACCAGTGCCAACGTCTCTCTTCGGAGACACGGCGTCGTCTGCGTGCACGTTCGCTCTTCTCACCTTTTTGCACCTGCTTCCGCCGAAGCGGGCTTCCGCACCTGTGGAAACCCGTGACAGCTCGTCACCTGGGGCAGCCTGGCACTGTGTGGTTTGCCGTGACGGGGCCGGGTAGGTGCGCTTCGAGCGTACACAGCCTCACGGTAACGTCACACCTCAGATGCAGAGGAAAGCGTGAACATGCTTCGTTTGTATTCGTTTGTTCTTCTGCGAAACTTCATGGTGTCTCCTAAGACTGACGTCAGAAATTTTAAAATTGTAAACATGCGGTCAGGCTGGAGGGCAGGGCGTCCTGTCTAAGAACACGGTGGTCTCCCATCAGCAAATATGAACTGACACGGCGCTCCAGCAGTAGCTCGGGGAAGAGGCGTGTTGGGGTCATGCTGCAGGAGGGTGGGTGACCTGGAAAGGGAGCTAAACTCTGCATTGGTTACGTAAAGACACCCGAACAGTTTTCTCGTGGGTTCTCTCCAGATAAGAGTTCTTTTCATCTCAACCTCACGATGCTTACGTTATGCCATGCTCTACGTGTGTCGTCTCACACACTGCACGTGATGATCCCGGTCGGTGGATGTTGTCGTTGTCCCCGGTTTCCAGATGTCGTGAGCAAAGCTTCGACACGTGGTAGCGGGTCACCGTGATGGGAAGTGGCAGAACCCACACACCTCGCCCCTCCTGCGGTGCGGCTCTCATCAGTCACGTGCCTCTGCCCCGGGGCAGCCTTCCAGCTCTGACGGGAGAGAGGTTTAAAGGCACAAGTCCTCGCGACTCATGGGACAAGGAGTAGGGGCTGTTAAGTATTCCTCTGTCACAGACAGGACTTCCGAGGATGGTGAGAACCACGGGACAGAGGCCAGGACAGGGCCAGGAGACCAGCCAGCGAGAGTGACAGCCCTCCCGAGTCTCAGCTCCAGTACGGGAAAAACCACGTAGCTACCGTACCTTGGCTGGCGGCCTTCCCAAGAAACCCGCGTCCCTCTGGGAGGCACGGCAGGGGCGACCCCCCCAGCTCCAGTAGTGAAAAGCTCCCCCAGCCACAGCAGGAGCCCCGAGTTTGGAGAGAACCGAGTTTCATTCTGTCGTGCTCTGTGTCCCCTAGGCTGTCACAGTCCCGGTTCATAACCTACTCTCGGATCCGTCGATCCGAGTGCAGTGAAACGCGGCCAGCCCAGTGCTGAGTGCCACTAGTCACACGGCCCTGGGCCTCTCTGCTCGCCTGCGGCTGGACTTCTCCTTCTCTAGAATGGGTGGCCACACCTGCCCGGGACAGTGTCGCGTGAATTCAGTGCGACCTCGGAGTAGCAATGTGACTCGCATCCTTTGCCGCCCTCCCTGTCCCTTCATCCCTGGGCGGCCAGCGGCCCCCTGGCCTGGACCCTGCTGTTGACAACTAATCGGTGGGTGGAACACAGATGAGAGGGAGCCTGGAAAGAGTTGATGGATTTATGTTTTTAAAAGGCAGGAAGGTGCCCGTGAACGAGGGAACCTAGGAGCAGAAGGCGAAAGCGCATGGGGACGAGGGCGGAGAATGAGCAGGAGCAGGATCCGTCTTCGCGAAGCTGTCTCGAATGTTCAGGAAGCGCAGGTCGGCTGAGCTGCTTCGTCCCTCTGTCACGTAACAGACACCTGTGCCGTCCCTCACACAGACGGCTGTGAAAACCTGACGTGCAGTTTTATATGTCAGATGAGTATTTCCTCTGAGTGGAAAAACGTATGGTGAGGTGAACTATTAGGTTTTATTCAGGCTGCAAAAAGGATACAGAGTCTTATAAAACTGAAAATTTGTATTAAATATGCCCAGATGGTAATATTTCAAAGGCTGAAAGCACTATAATGTTTTTTCATTAAAAAATGTTCTATTTGACTTAATGTAAGCGAACACACACACACACACACACACACACACACACACACA
>CM053507.1:151758187-151787399 GCA_028627145.1 Eidolon dupreanum | reverse complement strand
TGGGTGCTCACCTGCTCCCTGCGGAGGGCAGCCCACCCCTCACACTCCCTGCTTTCCGCGGGCGGGCCGCCCGTTTACACTGCTCCCGAGTTCTGTGCAGAATCTCATGTAAATTCATTAGTGGCTGCGGAACCGTCTACTATGCATTTAAGTTATGAAAAATGTATTAGTTTCACTACGCAAATGTATTAGCTTCCACTCTATACTTAGATGAAAAATGTATTAGCCTCGATGTATAAATATATTAACGTTGAGTCTGCAGCCTTTTCTCTCAGGTGTTACTCCACTCGAACTAGTCTATAATGCAAAGACAGCTTAAAGTCTCAATGCTGGAGATTTACACTTTCTAAAACATTCTCCTAAGTGGCAAAAATATTTGTATCTGTAGTGGTCTTTGTTTATTGTAGCAAATGGGCATTGCTTCCTAGGAGAGTGTATTTCTGAGCATACTCACTGCTACATTTATGCAGAATGGTAGAGCACGTTATTTTTTTTAAAAATGTATAAATGGTTATATACATTAACATTTGACATTTTTTATTTTAAAAATTCGAGAACTGGGAGGAGATGAAGGTATCCTTTTTAGTCACAAAACATAGCATGAGGTACTCAGTGACTGACAGACTCACTTTATGCATAACTAAATTCATATCAGCAACATGGACTGTCCAGGAGAATTTTTGAATCCTCGTTGAACTTTCTTTCTGTTGAATAGTGTCGCCACACTAGGTTTAAACTGAAACCCGTTCATTCCCTACCCATCATTCAACACCACCACTCCGGTAACTGTTAAAAATGTCTTCCCTCCTCCATCTCCCTGAAAAACGGCCCGTGACATTCTGTGAGTGAATCTGACAATGTCCAAAGAATATCAAAAAAAAAAAAAAAAAAAGGAAGTGCAAGATTTCAACATATAATTTGAAATCGAAGTATTTTCTCTCAATGTTGCTAGTTCCTACACACTCTTTTCTCTCTCAACGATTTTCATCTCCAACTGCAGTGTGAACGCAAAGAATTGCAGTGCTGTCTCCGGGCCCCCACGCTCACACTCCCGCACCCGGGCGTGACCCCCACGCCACGTGTCCGTCGGCCCCTTTCATCGTGGCCTCACTGAATCCGAATTCCCCTTTTGCTCCCGCGGGTCGTGGAAGCTCCCGTGGGGCGCGCCTCGGACGTGCCCACGGAGGCACCGGGTGGCTGGAGGCTGTCTTGTCCTTCTCCGGCTTCTCCCGGCCACGTTCAGAGGCTGCAGGTTTTTTCACCCTGGTGGGAATGGCCACGGGCCTTCAGGAGGGCGAGGACAAGCGAGCAGAGCCGGGCGCTCTCTGTGCCTCCTCCATCTCAGGCGTCAGGAGGCTCCCACCCCTCCCTGCTCTCCTTCCCGCTGAACAACTGTTTAATGAGCCCGTGGGAAGTAGATGGGGGAGGCAGAATGTCTGCAGGGGGCAGCGAGTGAGTGAGTGAGCTGTCATTGTCCAGAGGTCTGGGGCCTGCCTCCTGATAGGGACCCGCTCGCCTCAAAGGGAAGGAGAACCAGGGGTTGTCTCCAGTCTTTAAATTATCCAGCTAACCTGGAGATGAAGCGGTTGACAAAACAAACGTCTCTCTCAATGCCTATTGTGTTGGGCCATTGCTAAGCTCCCCAGCCGGAACTCATGCCTGTGAGTTATTTTCAAGCCGCCCCTACTCACAGCAACAGTGAAATCCAAACTTACAAAATCCTAACAGAGTCACAAGCACACGTTTTCTGCAAAGCATTACATCTTATGAAGACCGTTTTCTATTTCATTCAAATGCATCTGCTGCCGAAAGACAAAACAGTATGGTTTTCTCAAGGTTGGTGGCTCTAGAATGAATATCACTCCCCCATACACACGTCTATATCAGTTTTTAATAATTATTTGTAAATGCAGTGCATAATTTCTGCCTTATTTACATGCACAAGGTTTTGGTGTTTTTTTTTTTTTACATTAATAAGCTAGTGTCCTCCTTCACCCTATTTTTAAGACAAGTAGAACACACACACACATTTTGATTGTTCTTCAGATTGTGCAGTGCAAGGCCCCTCGTGTGTCACCTCGGGACTGGTCCTGGCCTCAACAGGAGGCGTCACGGTCCCTGGGGATCTGCGTCCTGCGTCCTGCTGCCACCCTGCTCATCCGGCCCCTATCAACCCCTGGTTCCTTGGAGTCCTGATAACAGCTGTCCCCAGCCACGTGGCACAGGGCTCCCTGCCTGAACTTCTAGTGCCCGATCACAGAGGCTGTCCTTACCAAATCTTAATTCATCCGACACCTGATCCGAATTTGATCACTAACCTACATGTTGGAATAGGAGAAAAGCAGAATTCAGAAGTCAGAGCCGGAATTCAGACCCATTGCTCTTCTCAGCTCTGTGACCTTGGCCGCAGTGCTAACCCCCGTCCGTGAATTCCGCTTCTGCCGTGGAGGTGGGCGAGTGGCAGGTCTTCACTGAGTGACACGGGCGAACGCACAGCGTGACCCACCTGCACTGTGGGAACGTGGCCGTCTTCCGGCTCACCGGGACTGTCCCCCCCTCCCCCGCCCTGCCTTAGGGTCCCGCTCGTTCGGCTTCGGTTTCGTGACTCCTGCAGCTTCTCAAGATCTCTCCCTGTTCTTTGAGTCCCGGGGTCACAGGGTGACATTGCAATTTATAGGAAACACATAGATTTCCTTTTTTTGTCCTTGTTTCTGGCACGGGGCTCCAGAATCTGGGATTTCCTGAGTGATAAGAGGGATGAGGTGACTTCACGTGCATCACAAGCCCCTTTCAGTCACACCCGAGTTTGTTTTTGAGGTGACTGTGGGAAAGCGGCTAAGGATGGAGGCCGGTTGCCAAGGGAACTAGCAGTGTGACCAGGGGACAGGAACTTCCTGTCCCACCCTGACCTCTGGGGAGGGGAGAGGGCTGGAAGTCGAATTGATTGCAGATGGCCAGTGATTCATCCATCTTGCCTGTGTAATGCAGCTGCCATGAAACCCCAAAAGCATGGGGTCCAGAGGCTTCTGGGTTGCTGGCCACGTGGACATGGGGTGAGGGCTGAGGCTGAGGGGTGCCCTCAGAGCTGGCATGGAAGCCCCGTGCCCTTCCCCATGCCTCGTCTTTGCATCTCTTCCATCCAGTTGTTCCTGAGTTAATACTTTTATCATAAACCAGTAATTCTAGCCGTCCCTCTGAGTTCTGTGAGCCACTCTAGTAAATTCATTGAACCCAGCGGAGGGGTCACTGGGACCTCCCATCTGTAGCCAGCCAGTCAGGAGCGCAGGTGACCATCGAGCTGGGCCTGCTGTCCGTGGGGGGCGGGGAAGGCGCCTTGTGGGACTGAGCCCTTCACTGTGTGACCTGACGCAGCCTCCAGGTGCATGTATCGGATCTGAGTTGAAAGCAGGACACCCAGTCGTCACGGCTGGGTGACAGACAGCCCCCGTCCACGTGGGACTCAGTGTGACTCAGTGTCGCCCCCTCCCCCAGCACGGCGGGGACCATGGAGGGGTTTCACTTCAGCGAGGTCTGGACGTGCCTTAAATGTTTTCCAGCCGTTCCGGTTTTTAATGGAACTCTATTGGTATCAAAGAAGGGTATCTAAGATTTCTGGAGGAAAGAAATATGCTTCTCTTTTCACTCTTAGACACATATTCACACATGACATTATGTGAAAAAAAAAAATGCCATGATCAATAAACTCGCACACTTATTATTTTTAACTGCACATACGACTCCCAAACCACGTGAGAGTGAATTTCTGTGTGTGAAAACAGATAGACTCGATGAAGCCCACGAGCTGGATGAAGAGTTTGAAGTCCGGCGGGCACCTCGGGCTCAGCGTTTCCCCCACACGCCCGAGTGTCCCCCGCAGCCTTCCCGGTCTCGGGGGCTGACAGCTCTGCCCTCCTCAGTGCTCAGACCACAAGCCGGGGTGCCGCGTGGACGCCTGGCTGTCTCCCATGGCCGTCGGCCAGTCTGTGGCTTCACCGCTGAAACACGTTCCGATTCCCTGTCTCCCACGCTGCGTCCCGGTCCGAGGCCCCAGCAAACACCTCTGTCCTGGATGCTGCCGCGTCTTCCTAACTGATCCCCCTTTTGCTTTCGCCGTAGTCTGCCGTCGGGCTCCCCCCGTCCGCCCTCTGTTCTCCACAGCCCGTCGTCAATGCAGCTGTCAGAGGAGTCATTTTAAAAAGCAGAGCAGGACCCGTCACTCCCCGATTCAGGCCCTCGCTTCCGCTCGCTCTCTGACCCAGAGCAAAGCCAGAGAGCCCCTCACAGCCTGGCCTGCGGGGGCTGCGCCGCACGCAGTCCCCTAACTGTCCGCCCCCCAACTCCCAATTCTAGTCCCCTCTGTCCTGTTCCGGTCTCAGGCTATCCCAGCCTTGCTGGTGGCTTTGCCCACCTGCACACGTGCCCTGGTCTGTCTGCCCCCAGGTAAATACTTGGCTGACTCCACCACTTCCTCCAAGCTTTGCTTGGCTCTCATCCCCACTCAGCCCCGTCCCAAACCCTGCCTGTCACCCTGCATCCAGCCACCTCCGCCATACTCATCGCCCGTTATCCCGTCTCATGTTTCATTTACTATGACATTTATAAACTGCTCACATGCAACATATGTTACGTATTTATTACATTTTGTTGGGGGTTTTTTCCTCCCGCTAGAACTTCAGCTGTCGAAGCACAGGCATCTTTGTTTAATTCAGTGGTCTAAGCACGGAGAACAGTGCCGAGCACGGACCAGGTACTTGATAAATACTCATCAAATGAATATTCAGATGAACGAACGAATGAATGAGCAAACGAGCGAACAAATGAACGAAGCAGTATCTGAAGTAAACTCATTTGGGAAAAGCGTAACACGTTCATATTTTGTTGGGTGGGAGGTTTCGTTGCTCCTGCTGTGTCTTCACAAGGTTGGAATACCAAAGGGGAAAAAATCTCACCTGTTATCTGGCTTCCTGCAGATAAAGCCAGATGATTAACTGCTTGACTGAAATGCTGGTTGTTTGGACATCTTTTCTGTAATAGCTTAAGGAAAAACTAAGCTACGTGACATCTACCACTTCTCCTTGCTAAAGCTAGAATTGTCACAAAGGCACATAATACATACTTGGTTTTAAAAGAATTTAGTTAATTGAATTCAATGAACCAAAAATACTCGAGGTGAAAATCATCGACATTTATATGTAAAGCAAAGGCCAAAGGCATATCTGTCTGACCTAAAGGAGACGTAGCCAGGGGCTATAGGATGACAAAGGAGTCAGAGAAGACCTTGACATTTCTTTCCTGCCAGCTTTGTAATGTCTGAAAAGACAGCGTTTGGAAACGCATTCCATGATGGCAAAGCGTGACATGCTGAAGAATCTAACTAGGGAAACAGAAGTGAACACTCACCTACCAGACCCGAGAACTGCTGTAAAAACTGCCGTCAAGTAATAACAAGTGCGGGAGAGGACGCGGAGAAAAAGGGAGCCCCAGACACTGCTGGTGGGGTGCAAAGTGGTGCAGCCACTGTGGAAAGCGCTGCAGAGGGTCCTCGGGAAACTAAGAAGTGACCTACCATATGATCCAGCAATCCCTCTGCTGGGTATTTACCCCAAAGACTTGAAAACTCGTATTCGAAAAGATATTTGCACACCGATGTTCATAGCAGCATTATTCACGGTGGCCAGGACATGGAAGCAACTGAAGTGTCCTACGATAGATGATTGGCTAAAGAAGCTGTGGTACATATATATATAATGGAATATTACTCAGCTGTAAGAAGAGATGAAATAGTGCCATTTGCAACAACATGGATGGACCTCGAGATAATCATGCTAAGCGAATTAAGCCAAACATAAAAGTTCAAAAATCACATAACATCACATATGTGGGATATAAACCTAAAAGCAACAAATGAACAGGACAAACAAACAGAGACTCATGGACATGGACAATGGACTGGTGGTTACCGGAGCGGAGGGGCGAGGGGGGACAGTGGAGGGGGAAAATAAAAGAATATGTATATATAGTATGAAAAAAAAGAATAAACTGGCATAAAAAAAAAACAAAAACGCCATCGTCCAGCAAAAGCTGTGCTTGGGAACAGCGCAGGGCTCCTTAGGGAGCAGCATTCTCCGTTTCCAGAGATTTCCATCAGGCCATTGATGGTTCGCAGGAGGGAACGAGGCGTCCCGCCCGGAGGAGGCAGTGGGTGTCCGTGCAGAGCGGCGGCGGGCGGCGCGCACGCTCGGGGAGTCGGGTGTGTGGAACGACGGGTGTGGAAGGCGCAGGGAAAGGCGGGGGCGTCCTCGGTGGCTGCCTGCCGTCGCCCTCCAGGGACGGGCAGGTGCGTCGGCGACAGGAAACGTCGCCTGGAAGTTCATTCGAGCCGCACAGTGACAGCCGTGCAAGCAGCCGGACTCCAGGCGGCTCCTTCGCGTCCGAGGACGGCTCGGGCGTGAGCGGCGTGCGCGTGCAGGACACATGTGTACGTGTGTTAACCTGTGATGCTCACGCGCTGCACACGTTTATGCCAACAGCCCCGAGGGGACCGCGGCCAGACACGCCGTCGTCACCTTCGGTCCCCAAGGTCAACCTTCCCACTGACGGCGGGAAATTCCTTTGCTGCTAAATAAATGGCGTCGGGCGCGGGGAGGCCCTTCCCGCCGTGGGGATTTCTCGGGGTGCCTGTCAGCATCGGACCTCTCTCCACACGTATCCTATGTGTGGCGTCACTCACCTCTCCGACCGGAGGCAGCCGGGCGGGGTGCGGCGAGGGAAAAGCTCAAGCGTGATGAATGAGAAGTGAGGAAAAATGAAGGGTGGCCGGACTTCTCTTAATTTCTCAATCCTGCCTTGTCACAGAACTAGGAATAATTCTGCCACACCGTTCATTACAGCTTAATGTATTCATTAATACCCGAAAATAAATGAGATACACAGCTCCAATTAGGTGCTTTTTCTGAATGCGACAAAGGCATCAGATTTTAATGATGGATGAAATTAAATGCCGTCATGTGCTTAGCTGTTGCCAAACCATTTCATTAATTACGATCGGTAGTTCACCTGCAGTGTGTATCAAAAAACCCTGTTGAATTTATCCATAATTAGATTTGAAATGATTTTCGTATATTCTGCTGCTGTTTTCCAAGAGAACGTAGTAGACACATGTCTCACAGAGACACGGAAAGAGAAAGCACAGGTCACGCAGTCATCAGCCTTCGCGTTAAAAAATTCGGGTTGTTTTATTCTTCGTGACCTTGGAAAACACCTGATTCTGGGAATCCTGACCGCACTCAGAGAAATCCGAACGCATCCTCAGAATGCTGAACTTCCTGACCGGAGTGCCCCGCCCCCCAGTCTCCCCTTCCTGACTGGCCCTCGCTCTCTTCTCGGCTGATGTCGTTACGCTTCACCTTTGGGGCACCCCCCCCAGGTCTGCGTGCCCGATCCCTCACCGGTGCTCGAAGGCGCCCCCAGACGGTGACGACGTTTGCAGTGCGGCGCCTTGCAATGCAGTTGGATCTCCTGGAGGTGTTTCTTCAACACTGTGTTATTTGCTGGTTTGCCAGAGTTTATTCAACGCCAGCAAGGAATGTGGCCCCGAAGGTGGGCTACATCATCGCCTGCCTCAGCAGATGGGACGCTCGAAGCCAGGCAGGTCGCCGGCCGTGTTTACATCACGTTGAATGATACGTTTAACCATAACTTCGGCAGATCGCAAAACAGTTCATGAAAACTTGAGGAAGGAAGAGAGTCTCATTCCTCTAAAGAAAATAAAACACAATTATGTGAAGTGTTTCGCTTCTCTCCCGGGCCAGTCTGCACAGGTGCGTGAGCCAGGCACGGGTGTGGGTGTGCATGTCCACGTGGGTTCCCGTGACTGCCGAGTCTGACAGGCCTAGCTCTCCCGTCTCCCAGGACCCCCGCCCCAGCTCCTCCTGTGGGGGAAGGCACGCACTCGCTCATCGGTACGGTGACAAGATAGACACTTGGAGTCTTCCTGTCCCCCCCTCTGTCTTCCTGTTTCTTCCTCGCTCCTCTCCATTTGTTAAATAAAACTCAAGACCCAAGAGTCATGCTCTGTCCCCGTGGCTTGGACCCCAGTTAAAACCCAGCAACACATGGGCTGTGTGATTTGGGGCAAGTGACCTCGCCGCTCGGAACCTGTGTCCCCTGGCGGAGAAGACGGTGCCAACCTCCTCGGGCGGACGTACCTGTCCCACGGGAAGTGCTTGACCGGGGCTGGCCGAGCTTCCGCCTCATGGAGCCCCCTACACACCCGCGTGTCCACCCTTCCCCTCGCGCGCCCCCCGGGGAGAGCTGGCTTGTCCCATGCCCTGTGCCGTGCGCTGCCCGCCGTGCCTGGCTCTCACGCCGCTGGCTCCCGCGACGCAAACACCGCGTCGGGTGCTGAGGACGCGGCCGCGAAGGCGCGGACAGGGGCCTCCCACCTGGAGAAGCGAGCACATCCACGACCTCACCGGAGGTCGCCTCGAGCGAGGAGGGAAGGGGGAAGGGCGTCGAGGTGGTCGCCGTGCCGCGTCTGTGCGTCTGGAGCCGCCTCGCCCGAGTCGCACGAGGCCGCCCCGCCGCGTGCCGTCCCTCGCACGTCCGCCGCCGCCTGCCCAGAAGCTTCCCGGGGAGCCGCTTCCTCCGCGCGTTCAGATTCCTCGGCTCGTAGTGGACTGACGCCCGTTGGCGGCCGATCGCTCCATCGTGTCGTCCGTTCGGCCCAGAGTAAGGCCGCGGTCCCCCTGGCGCTGGCTTCCGGGTCACCCCGAGACACTGTCACAAACTTAGGTCCCTCTTCTGACTCTGTTCACTACGGCCCGAGAGCAGGTGGCAGGAGCCAGGACACCGCATTCCTCCCTGCCAGGGACGGAGAACAGAGTCCCCTCAGGGTGGCTTCTAGCTGCGTCCCCAAAGGCACGAGCGCGGGCGGAGACTGCCGCCGACACACGGCTCCCGCGGGCGCTGCTCGTCTCCGCTCTGGAGACGGGGACGGTTCGGCAGCAGCTGTCCCCGCAGCCAGGGGAAGGAGCGTCGCCCGCGTGTGGCCCGCCACCGCCGTCGCCACGAGCCGAGCAGGTGCCCTGTCTAGTATGTCTGCGTCTGCTGAGCTCCGCCAGTCTCCGAGCCCAGGAAGGAAGCGGGTGACCGAGGGGGGTCGCACCTGTCTTGGCTCGTTCTGTCCGTCTGTCCGTGTGTCCGTCTGTCCGTCTGTCGTCCGTCACTCGATTCGGATACGTGCTTCGTCCATCCACTGTTCTGTGAGTTACCTGCCCACCAGCTGGGAGGACAAGACCGAGACTCAGGTGGGCTCGGAGTCCCTGCATGAATCCGTGGCTTCGGCTCCCCGCGGCCTCCGTGGCCTGTCTCCAGGAGGGTCACAGAAGCTGGGACGTATGGGCTTTCCAACCCAGAGTCATCGGAAATGGGCCCAGACTCGGTAGGCTCACCCCAAAAACGCTGGCCTGCGATGTCTGTTAGGGTTGTATGTCATTGCTGCCCAGAGAGGCAGACCCGGGACCCTCCTGAGGCTGAGAGAAGCAGCTAACCTCTCGTCTTGTATTTTGCAAACATCCAGGATTACTCTGCTTGCTCCCCAGACGCAGGCTTCATGAATTAATGCCTCCTTTCCCAGTTAAATATTCAGAACTCATTTGCCTAAACTAAGTGGCAAAGAAAATAATTTTAAACATGGGTGGCAGAGGGGGGCTGCTCGATTATCTGGAAAGCATTGATTGAGTAGATTTGAGAGTCACCGCTGAATACACAGACAGTGGCTCTCTCTGCCCCTTCTTCTTTCTTATTTTTCAGACATGACAATTGGTAAGACTTTGAGTCTGGCCTGTGTGAATGCATTAAGCATTTCAGAAACCGACACGTCTTATCTGTTGTACTCTGGGGGACAACAGCCAACGCGTGACGTCCTTTCCTTGTGTTCTGCAATCGTGGTCCCACCTGTCGTACGCAGGTAGAAGCAGGTCCCATGCGAAGAGGTGCTCGTGACGAGATCCGTGAGGAACATGATGTCATTAGCTTGGACGTCTGCACTTACACCCTCTCCAAGACAGTTTTTCTTGGGCTACAGGTGGTTATCGATTTACATAGAACAATTTATTCTTTTTCATGCTGGTAAAGCAAATTGGTATGTAATTAGATTTATATACTGAATAATCTCATTTGCATATCCAATTAATTCTTCCTGTTTTAATTTGCTAGGGTTGAATTCACATTACTAGTAAAAATAACACTTAAATGATCAAGGACTCAAGTTTTTCTTCGCTGTAATCTGTTCAAGATGTTCCATTTAGAAGCCGGTCCCCGGCTTTCTTTTCTAAGTCTGTTGGGAATGTGTGAAAGACTTTACCTAAAAACACCCTCAGCCCAACATCGCAGCGCTGGGGTCTGCCCTTTGCTCATCAGACAGGGAACCGGGTGACGCAAAGACCCTTCCTGCCTCGTTGCATGATGTTATTCAAAACGAGGAAAAGTCAGGTTCTAGGTGCATCATACTCAGAGCACTTTGCACACTTCAGAGTGTGTCTAGACACGGACACACACACACACACACACACACACACGAAGATGGCCTCTGTGCTTCTCCTTCCCCTGTGTCCCTGTGACTACTGTGGCTCCTCACTGTTGATAGAAGTGTGTGACCTCGGGGGTCTCACACACCCGGCTGGACACTCATCCATCCCTCTGCCGGCCCCGAGAGTCGGTGCCCTCGCCTGCGGGGATGAGGGAGGGCTGTGCGTCTCCACCTCCCGCAGCCCGGGTGACTTGTCCGGTGTCACACGTGCCGCCGGCAACAGGAGGCGGCCAGCAGGCACGCTCACGTGTCGTCTGTAGGGCCCGAAGTGCGTGGTCAGTTTCCGGGACCCGGTGACATTTACTGCTAAGCTCGGCGAACATGTCATAGTGGTCACTCTCATGGCCAGACACAGGATTCAAATACCGGCCGAGCGTTTTGTGCAGGTGGCTTCGTCTCTGTGCCTCTCTCTCTTCCTCTGTGAGTCTGGAATGATAAAGGTGCTTGCGCCATAAACTCGTGGTCAGAAGTAACGGGGTTAGCGCGTGTCACACCCTCGGGATTGACTCCCGCACGTGACGAGCACCTGATGCACGCCAGCCGTCGTTGTCATCTTGAAAGAATGTGCACACACGTCACCCTCTTCATCACAATCCGTGGCCCGGTGCATCCGTTCGCTCCAGCTGCCGTAACGTGACAAAGCACTGCACCCTGGGAGGCCCGAACAACAGGGCCCAGTGTCTCACCGTCCTGGAGACTTGAAGCCCAAGGTCAAGGTGTTGGGGGCTTTGCTTTCTCCCGCGGCCTCCCTCCTTGGCTCACAAAGAGCTGCCTTCTCGCTGTGTCCTCGTGGCTCACGCCGCGGTGTAGACTTCCTCTCCTGAGCAAGGCCCTCGGCCTCACAGTCCCAGGAACGGGGCCCACCCCAAGCGCCTCACTTTAATTCAGTCACCTTGTTAAAATAAAGCCCCGTCTCCACGTCGGTCGGACACTGAGGATGTTGGGGTTGCGGCTTCAGTCCTCTGATTTTGAGGGGACATGGCCCAGCTCACGGCGCCGAGGTCGGACTTCCCTCACGTGTGGGGGCACCCCGAAGCTCTGTCTTCAGAACCCCTATTACCCACAGGGTCCCAGGTCCATCGGGCATCGAGAAGGTGTGTGTTCCCTCTGTCTTATCTCCAGCTGCCCTCCACTTTCTGTGGCTACAGCCATCTGTCAAAGCCGCGGGTCCGTTTTCTCCCCCGTGACATTTAGCCTGTGTCCCACTCATGGGATGGGAAGGCCATCGCCTGTCTGGGGCACAGACGGAGTGCACACCTCAGCCATGCCACCTACGATGCACCTGCACGTGCTCGACGCCTGGGCGTGTGGGGGTCGTGGAAACACGGGCCAGGCCGTCCACCCGGGAGGAAGTTTTACTGTTTTACTGACCTGTAAGGGGGGACACACATCCTCACGGAAAGATGGAAACCAAGATGCGATGGGAAAAGAAAAAACGTTGCCACTCGCGCAGAGCCCTGTGGGCGCCAGCCGGCTGCCTACTGAAGACGCGCTACGGCGTGCCTCCCGTCCGCACGCCACGCGGCTTTACTGTCACTTTAGGAAGGACGCGTGCTTCGTGGCGAGGGCGGCGAGCTTGCGGTTAGATGTGGTTCTCCTTGATGGCAGGAAAACCGTCGCTGGCGGTCGACACCCCTGCGTTCTGCTGTGTGCGGGTTTTCCGTACAGATGGTCACCGGCCGCCGTGGAGTGCGTGTGACGACCCCAAGGCAAAGGCGCCGACGGCTTTATTTTCTGCCAAAATGCCAGGC
Organism: Eidolon dupreanum; assembly: GCA_028627145.1. Taxonomy (NCBI): domain Eukaryota; kingdom Metazoa; phylum Chordata; class Mammalia; order Chiroptera; family Pteropodidae; genus Eidolon; species Eidolon dupreanum. Next base: position 151,775,057 of record CM053507.1, on the reverse strand, counting down.
CGCCTCGGCCCCCACCTGCGTGTTATTCGGGTGTCAGTTACTCTGTCTGGAAGGCCCGTGTCCTGCGTGCGACTCTCGGACAACCTGCCGGTTATCGGGAAATGTCGCCAGCTGCCTCGTTTCAGTTTGGGAGATGAGCAGACTTTTCTAGGTAGGACGATAAGGGCCTGGGACTGTCTGGGCCGGAGCGACCTCGAGAAACACCGGGTTCGCCTGCAGCGCTGTCACGGGCCCTGACTTCGCAAAGTGAGGGCGCAGGAGGCTGTCGTCAGCAGGTGGCGGCCGGCCACCACCGCGGAGTCGGCCAGACTTCCCGGGGGATTCCGGAGCCGAGTCTTCGGTGCTCGGGGTGAGGTTTGGGGAGAGGCCCCCGAGGGCTGTGTGCCTGCTCTGCGCGTTCACACCCCGACCTCGCGACCCGTCTCAGCGTCCCCTCACAGCCACCGTGTGGGCACAGAGGACAAGCGGCTGTCAGCGTCTCCGATTCCTTCGTCCGCTCTGTGGCCCCTTCGTGTCTTCCTGGGCCCTGGGTTTCTTTAAAGCCTTTGCTCCCTCCTCCTCTCTGAGATGCGGCTTCTTCTCCAAGGCCACTCCCGAAGGCCGCCAGCCCGTCGGTTCTGTTAGACTCGTGTGGAGCCACCAGTCTTGGTTCCCTGCGGGCCACCTCCCGTGGGCGTGTGTCCATGTGCTAAGCTGTCGGCCTGTCCCTGTGGTGGGCGGGGTTCTCACGCCCACCGGGGAAGTCCAGGGCGAGGACAGGGAGTGGCCTCGTCCCGCCGCACGTCCGTTCCTAGGACACCCACCGGCCGAGTGGCTGAGCCCACGAGCCGTTCTCTTCCTCGGGGGTCTGCTCTTCTGCAGAGTACGTGTGGGACAGGAAATGCGTGGGACAGCGACGCAGCCCCAGCGGGACCTCCCCGAGGACGTGAGTCCCGTCCACACTCGGGGCCTTCGGCCTGGCCGAGGCCGAGGCCGCAGCCGGGGACTTGTCCGGGGCCGTGACACCAGGAAGCGGCGTCCTGGGTGCCACGCCCCAGGCCAGTCGGTGACAGATCAGCGTGCAGACTGCATTTCTCAAGCACCACGAAGGGTGCGTCCCGAACCCCACGCTCGTCACCACACTCCGCCCTGCGTTCGTCAGGGACCGCCTCTTCTGGAACGTTCTCTGTGGCGCGTAGTTTAGTCCTGCGAGTGCCCGAGCTGCTGGAGGATCCTTGTCGTTGGCATTTCTGGCCCCGGCTGGCACTTCCTACTGTTAGAAACTCAGAGCCCGGTCGTGGTAACCGTGGGCGATCATGCCACGTGACAGACACCCTCTGAGGTCAAAACATGGATGGTGGCTATAAATTAATGAAGCCGCTTTTCTTACGTGGCTCGTAAATCAGGTCTCTGTATGGTTTCAAAGAGGAGTCTTCAACTCACATGAGATAAGACGTGTGAAGGCTATTTTTTCTTAATTATAAATCACTCTACAAAAGCGAGGCGTTATTTTACGTGTATGAATTATTAAACCTATTTCAGTGTACTGCTTTAAAACTCAATAACGATGTGTTAAATTACCTTTGTAACCGCTAAAGTCGTTTCATCAAACCTTGTTCCTTTGGTGGTGCTTCTAGCCACTCAGCGGGTCGAGCTTTTCTCTACATCCACGTCTTGAGTTCATAGGAAATATCTTAAGAGAATTATCAAGGGAGGAAGCTGAGGCTCAGAAACAAAAAATAAATAAGTAATTTATCTGGGGCCACAGGGAGTAACTGATGGGCTAGGAAATATAGTTCGGGCCGCTGAATTCCACTCTTTCCATTCATGGAAGTCTAGTGGTCTCGGACTGAAATATTCATCCTTCTTCTTTCTATCCAAAACCTCTGCCCTCACCTGCATTAGTCCACACCACGCTGATGCCCCTTCGTCCCTGTGCCCCGTCTGTTTTAGGGTCTGGACAGCAAGAACACAGTCTTCTTGCCTGTGTATTTCCTCTGAGTCCCTTCAGTGACTCGTTAGCAACCACGCGTGTACTGTGCACTAGACCGATGCGGGTCTGACGGTCATGACGTCTTCTCTACCTTAGGGGCCACCTGACTGCTCTGTGCCAAATTTAGCATGTGTTTGGACTGAGTGACTACAGAAGGCCAACTAGCAGTCATAAAACAAGAACTTGGGAAAGATGGGTACTTAATGGAGATGTGGAGCTTTGGGGTTGTTTGTTCTGTCTTCGTCTTGTTTAATTTTGCTTTGCTATCCTTGGTTAATAAAACTAACCAATAGTTAGTCAGACGTAGGTTTGCTTATTTCCCCCAGGTCTTGCTTTCCTTCCTAAAAGCAATGAATTGCCGAGCTTCCGTTCTGGAGACCAGGTTGCCTTCTCCCCAGCCCCCAAGCCAAGCTGTCGGGACTCAGGGGGGGTCTGGGGAGACCAGTGAGGAAAACTCTCGACTGCTTTGACTCTCACTCTGTTGGAACTGCCAGCCCCTTCGTATGTTGCCGAGGCTGTCATCTCAGAAAACCCCCTCAGGATTGGACACCCCTTAAAAGTATAGAGATTGCCAGGTCCTCGGAGGAAATTTTATCTTTGTCATGACTGTGCTACTCTCAAAATTATATTGTTTGCAACCATGATGTTGAAATAGCTTAAAGTTTGGGGTGGAATCATATGCTTAATGGTGCATATAACACTTCTCAATCAAAAGTGCCACGAAACACAGTAGTCATACTGTTTTCAGGAGAAACATGTTTGAAGATGGTATTTTAACAGTTACTTTGCCGTTGTCACATCATGCAAATGTCTCTTTCATTAAGTTTATTTTAAACCCCAAAGTTAGATTTGTCGATGGAGCACATCAAGCAAAACGTTGCGTTTATGCAAATGGAAACTCGTGTGCATGGGGGCGAGTGTGTCAGGCGGGGCTGTTCTTCTGCTACCATTTTGGTTTTGTTTTCGGGGCCAGGGGGCCCCGCAAATCAGCAGGTATAAATCAGATTGTAAATAGCTAGTTTCACACGGTGTTTATAACCCATTAGCAGGGGTCACAACATGAGTGGTGGGTGGGGAATGACATACACAATCCCCGTGCTAAATAACGGAAGTTTGACGTCTGATTTTGGGCATAGCTGAATGTGCTTCTTCGGCCTAATTTGGCAATAATTCCTACCGACTTTTATAAAGTAGATACCTGTGGATTTTAGGGGTCTTTCTGTTCATGTCTTATTTTGCACTTGTAGAAAGTTTGAAATTTTGAATAGTAATAAAATATATTCTTTAGAATCACAAGATATACTCCATTTTCCACGTGCTTTATAAAAATAATCTGTATCTCCCTGTTCCAGAAGACTTAATGAGGCCAGCCCAAAGGAATTAGTTCCGAGAGTGAGCAAAAATGACGTTTGCTCTTCGTCAGAGTTTATTGGTGACAAGCGTCTCTCCCTGCCTTGCCGTGTGTATTTGAAGAATGGATCTTCGTTTCGGAAAGAAAAGGCGTGTTTGAGGAGAGTGTGGCAACTGTGTGATGTGCGACTTCGCGTGTCCTTTCGTTCCCCCCTTGTCTCTTCTGACCCCAGTAAGTGTAGGCAGGAGACCGAGTGGAACTCTGTGAGAACTCACAGGACCCTGCGGGGCTTTCTGGAAAGTCTGGGTCCTCGGTTCGTAGCTTCTCCTGTCCCTGTACTGCTGGGAGCCACTTCGTGCCCCAGACATCGCTGGGGAGGGACGCGCCCCGCCCGTATCTCGCATGTGGGCGTCCGTGCATCGGGGGGTGACATTTCACCCTAAAACCAGATGGCCTTCATTTTTCCCCCTAAATAATGATTTCTGGCGACGTTTTAGTCTGCCCGAGGGCAGAGTCGCACAGAGTCACTTTCTCTCCAAGGAGGCACACCCCGTGGATGGTATAAATCCTGAGGTTTCTAGGAATTTAGCCAGTGTGTTGTGTTCGTCCTCCCTGCAGTGGGAAACAGGATCTCGGTGACGAAGCCCCGTCACCTTCCCCGTCACGAGCCGCAGGGGAGCTCAGGGTCCAGACCAGGCACACGCGCGGCCGTGACGGCCCCGCCCGCCAGGCACGTGGGGGCCCCAGCGCGTCGCCCGGCGTGTGTGCCGGGCCTGCCCCTTCCACACGTAACGGCACGCCGTCGCCCCAGTTCTGGGCGCCCTTCGCCCCTCAGCGTGAATGGGCAGTGGGAGTCCCTCTCCGATCCCACGGGAGTCGAATTCGGGGGCTTCGTTTGCATGTGCCGTGGTGCAGCGCTGCCTGCGATCCACGCGGCTGCCGCGCCGTCCCTGCCCCCGCCCCAGCACCCCGGCCAGGCCCGCGCCCCCTGCTCCCCGCGTCCCAGCACCTTCTTCCTGCTCCCCGCATTCCAGCACCCGGGCGGTCGCTGGACACACGTGGCTTCTCTGTCACACACACGCACACATACGCACGCACACACACACGTACACACACGCATGCACGCACACGCATGCACGCACGCACACGCACACACGCACACATGCACGCACATGTGCACATACATACACGCACGCATGCACACACATGCGCACACGTGCACACGCACACATGCACGCACGCGCATGCACACATGCACACACATGTGCACACGTGCACACGCACACATGCACGCACGCGCATGCACACACGCACACACACGTGCACAGTCCCAGAACAGAAGCGAGGGCCGGCGTGCTGCCAGAGCGCTGGGCTCTGAGGATGCCGAGGGGTGGGAGGTGGCCCGGCGCGCCCTTTGCCCCCCGCTCGCGGGGCTGTCCCACCTGGGCTGTCAACGTTCGGATGCTGGCGAGACCATCGCCTGCAGGAGGAGGTGGCCTGTTCGCCGTAGCCCCAGATCTCAGATAAGTGGGGGGCACTGAAGTGACTTTCTACCTCGGATTAGGGTTTGCCGGCTCGAGAGCGGAGGCCTCTGAAGAGTGGACTTGTGGGATGGAGAAGCGGAGGGCATTTGGTCGTCACAGAGATGTCAGGGTTGTGACAAGGATCATCCGAATTATCTGGCAACAGTGCCAAAGAGTGAGGCGCAGGCATTATGGAATTCTAAAAGCAGTGAACACAGCAGAAGTATAACCGAAGTCACAAAGAAGGGCAGTGTCCTCTCACTGCACTTGACAGTGGTCAATGAGGGTACACGCCGTATCTCAGGACGGAAGAACCCACTCAAAGTCCGAGACACCAAAGGCAAATGCAGATTAGGAAACAGGTAACCGAGAGGTCGCCGTGCGTTGCCCGTGCAGAAAGCCGTCTGATCCGATTCCAGATGCCACCGGAAGCATCGTGGGATCCCCACGTGGCCCTGTCTTCAGAGCGCGCCCCGCCAGCTGTAATCAGGGGTGTGTCCCCACGGCCGAGGACTGTCTGCTGCACCCCTACGCTCTGTAAGTCACACGAAGACAGCAGCTCTGTCTCTTGGTCCTCCGTGTGAATCTCAAACTCTAGTTCAGCACATAGGACCGAAGCCAACATTCGTGGGACAGATTAACAAATGGGTACATTTTCACAGTTTCAACGTGGCAACAATTTATGGCATGCGTGAGCCTCAAATGCGAGGTCCGACACGTCGGGGTAGTGGACGTGTCTGCAGTAAGAGCTCAGTCTGCAAAGACCTGTGCAGGTCCGGATGGACGGCAGGCTCCGGGACTCCCCGACGGGCATTCAGGCGGCCCGCTCGGGCCTGGCCGGCCAGCTCCCTTCCACGGGGGCAGGAAGGACTGCAGTGTCATGCCGGTGCCTGGCCTCACGGCTCGGGACAGTGGCTGGCTCATTGGGTGTTCTGGTCACATACTTTCCAATTCAAATGAGCAAGCTCCCTGAAAAATCTATACATACCTCAAAATAATTTAAGGTGACTGTGGTGGCCTGAAGTGATCTGGAACGGTTCACCTACTCTTACTTGGCAATAAAAATAAATTATATAATGGGACAGCCGATTGTTACAGCTTAGAAAACGATTGACGACCGAAACCAAATATATAGGTTAACGCCGTGAGGACTTCACTGGACGAGCATATTTTTTCCAATTCTGGGGAAGAAAGTGTCTGTAAACATTCCTGCATGTCGGAAAACAAGTGAAAATGACCTCTAGCTTTGAGGCACTTATTGAAAACCTATTTTAAATTGAATGCACAAGCCAAGATAATACAGGCTGTTTGATAAAAACCATTAGAGAAATCTATAGCACGAGGCTTTTTATTATGGGTTTATTACATCACTCTCTCCAGCGGGTAATGGGACTTGTAAATACACTCTCATGTAGGAGCCTCCTTGCCGGCATTTTATTCATGCTGAAGTACGCACAGCAGACTTATTTGCCGTCAGGGTACATTGAATTTAAGATTAGTATTTATTTTGGTTATAAGGAGGTTTTGCTTTGTGACTCGAAGGTTAGATCAGCTGCATGAAAACAAGATAGGACAATAGGGAGCACAGGGAGTGAATTAGTTTTTTTCTAAATGTGCGTTTCGTTGACTTGTGTATTTAGGTCTCACGGGGTCCAGAGGCGCGGCTTCTCTGGTGGGTGTCGTGTACCGGGTGTGGGTGTTTGTGGCTCTGTTTTGGATGGAGAGAGACATTCAGAAGGTCATGTGCGAGTCAGTGTTTTCCAAAGCAGAAGGTGCCAGAGGAAAAAGAAAAAGATATTTTTAGAAGGGCAACTTCTTAACCTGTTTTCAACCAGAGACTTTATTAGTTTCGGGGGGAGGGGGATGTGAATAAATAAAATTCTCACTAGTCATCCAGCTATGTTATAGTTTATGTAAAATTGGCAAATGCCATTAACCAATTATTCCAACTCATCCCAACACTTGAGTAGAGCTGATCAGGTGCAACTGAGTGACTTGCCGTAGAAACGATGACAATGGCAATAACGACACAAGGGTATGACTGATCGGTAATGTACTCGGGGCCTGGTCCTGGGCTACGTGATCAGCACGATCTCATTTAATACTGTGATCACACCAGGCGCTCACGAGGGAAGGTGCTTGTGACAGGCCCCGCTCCCCATCTCGGAGGGAGCAATTAACCTCCGAGAAGCTAAGTGACTCACCGAGGCCCCCACGAAGAAGTTCCAGTCGGTACCGTCTGTCTCTGTCGCTGTTTTATCATCTCACTTCACATGTGAAAAGATCGCCCTCCTCGTTTTCTAGACTCTCGGAGCCGTGAGCGTGTGTTTGTAGCATCCTCGATTTCTGAGAGACATTCCCAGTAACAGAACTGTCCGTGTGACCCTGACTCATAATCTGAGGACCCAGTGGTGTCACCCCCATCGAATCTGAGGGAGCTGGGATTAAGAAATGTGAGGCGACTTCCCCAGGGAAGGTCACGTCTTCGTAATTTTAAGCCTTTTTTTTTTAATGGCAAAGCCCATACTTTCTTTAAGAGAACAGGTCCAAGTTTCTAGGATTTGAACCCAGGAGAGGGCCAGCTGCAGGTCATGAATTTATGATTTTAAATAGCTGTTTGGTTTATTTAATTATTATTATTATTACTCTTATTAGTATTTGCACACACACACACAGAGCCAATATTTCAGGTCTCATTAATTTTATTTGCTCTTAAAATCCAACGATAATAGAGAAAATGTCTCCATTCGAACATCACATACTTTGGGTCATTACTCTCGCAGAATCGAAGTCCATGTACACCTTCTTGGTGACAGAGAGAGGAATGGAGAGTAAGTCTGCATGGCCCTTGGGCACCCCCTGCTACAGACGGCCCTGCAGTCATTAGTGAATTGCGCCATCTTTTACCTTAATGTTCAAGTTCCTCCTTAATTAGCATTATCTGCCTTTTCACTCACTCAGCTTGGCTTCCTAAATATAAGATGGTCAGTCTGAGACCAAGGGTACATCTTCTTCTTTCTTTTTTATCCTTTAAGACTTCTCAGACTATCTGGTGTCGATTTGACATGCCCAAGCATTTACTTGATTGTTTTCCTTTGATATGGTGATGTTTTGAAGTCATCCTCCCTGTACATAATCTTCTTGAGAGACATTGTATAAAACATGGCAACATGTGAATTTCTGAAAATGGTGCTTCTGTTCCGATGCATAGACCTGAACAGCTTCATTTTCTTGGCTCTGCCTTGTACACGAAATCCTATTTGCGTCTGGCTTTTATCGGCTTTTAAAATAGTGTGACAATTTGATGCACAGTCACTGGGCTTTCGCAAATCTACTTCCTCGTGGCCAGAGAAATTTGCATTTCTTCCCAAGCTCCTCTACCCTGGCAATAACCTCAGTACAGCCGAAAGCACCCAGCATTAATGATTTTTCAAGGTCTAACGATGGTTTATAAATGATAACAAAATGGCAGCAGCACACTAGAAACATTTTTAGAAAGAAATAAACCGGGAAGCCTACAAGGGCTTATTTGAGAAAGATGTGCGACATCAGGGGTTGTTGGGTCCAGCCCGTTACACAAACAAGTGTTTCATTTGTGAGGAGACAAAGCGGCAAAGTATGTACACAGCGTGTGCTCGCCTTAAGTAGGCAGGGCATCTCGCTTTGAATAGATCTGCTTCCTGCAAGCCAGCCCACTGCTTTTAAAAGTCCAGGGCCAGTCTACGGCCATGCCACCCTGAACACGCCTGATCTCGTCTGATCTCGGAAGCCAAGCAGGGTCAGGCCTGGTTAGTACTCAGATGGGAGACCACCTAGGAAGACCAGGTGCGGTAGGTGTTTGAAAGAAAAATTCCAGGGTTGTGTTGTCCGTTAGACAAGTTCGGTGTTTGGTCTCCTTTAGGCCTGTCTTACCCCTGCCGTCCGTCGGCGTGGGCCCAGGCAGTTAAAACTGTAGTCTCTAGCCAACTGGGAAGGTGGATTTAAAACCCGTCTTTGGAAATTCCCAGGCCAGATTGCAGTGACATCGAGGGGTCTTCTTTTGGGGATGACGCCTGGCTGTCTGTCTCCACTTGTGAGGATGATCTGGACTTGATCCTCCCCTTCGTCATCTTCGGAGGGGAAAACACAGGAGCAAGCCTGGCCCGAGGCCGGGAGGACAGGCCCGGGCTGGAGTTAAACAACGCCGAAGCCCAGCACGTCACAGCAGCACTAGGCCTCAGAGGCCATTTGACCCCACCCTGGGCTCCGCAAAGACAAGGGTGCCGAAGCCTACGGTGGCCAGCTGATTTGCCTAAGGCCACCTCAAGGCGGTCCCCCTCGAGTGCACTTCCTGCTGGCAACGACAGGAAGCAGCATGCACTGACCACCTGCCTAGGCCAGACGCCGGTCCCAGCTCCGTGGGCATTTCGGTATTTATTCCTGGGGGAACCAAAGTCGGAGCCCAGTTAAATAAGCTCCCGCTTCCATGCGATTCCCAAGCCGTTCTGTTCAGCCAAGACCATGGCATCTAGCCAGACGGAGACGGCACAGGAGATGCGCTGAGCGCCACACGACTTATCCGCGCAGCTCTCGTCTTTGCTCAGACTGTGTCTACGTGGCAGGGGAGTACCCCGAAGCTAGGAGACCCCGAGTGAGGAGGGCCACTGGCGCGAGCCATCCAGAAACGCATCAGCCCCTGAATATTTACGCCGACTGATTTATGCATCCAGGACTGAATTAAACATTTCTGAGTTCCAGGCACGGCTTTGCACTACTGACAGCTGTCAAGGCCAGCTTTCCCCAAAACGCGCTCTGTCATCACCTGCCTCTCCAGATGTTCTTTGAGGGGAAAAAAAACAAACAAACCTGTGATCAAACAGTTTTTTGGGGGGGAAAAGCGATTATCTCGATGCCGCTGTTTAGTCTGTGGACGTTTGGAAGATGCCTGCGATGAGGGAACGTGTTTTGTGTAACGCGGCATTTCCCAAATTTGGGTGAGATCCCACCGCCGCCCCATCACTTTCTGTTAAAAAGAATCCCGCAGAACAGACGCGGAAAGATGTCCGGGGCCCTTCGACCTCTGGGTGAACAGTCACCGCGGGACGCAGAGGCCACGGCCCCGTCCCGAGGCCGCCGAGTGTCCCCACGGGGGGCGCGGGGTGGGGGGGACGCGCTCGCGAGTGGCGGCCACCGTGTGCGGCGCACGGAGGCACCTGGACGGGGTGGGGGCTACGGGCAGCCGGGCCCCCACGTGCACCCGCCCGCTGGCCTGGGGCGCCCCTGCCGCCTGAGAGCCGTCCCCCCGGGAATCCCCTTCTGGCGCCCCTGAGCTGCAGGGGCGGCGCGTGGCGGGCACAGGGGGTCCCCGGCTCCCGCGCATGGCCTGGGACTTCAAAGGTGTCTTTGGCTGTGGCCGGGAACGAGAACAGGGGGAAGCAACGCTGTCCAGGGTCTGTTATGGTCCAAACCTGGGCGGACCCGCCACCCCCACCCTTGGGCGGGCGGGAGCTGATCGCCGGGCTGCACCTCAGTGCGGGGAGGGGTGATCCAGCTCTGGGTCCCGGAAGAAAGAGGACGAGGGTCGGGGGGCTGCCAAGTGGGCTTGACTGGAACCAACCGCAGTGAGGCGGGAGGAGAAGAGGCAGAAACACCCCGGGCGGAGGGAAGGAACTATCCAGAGACACAAAGGGAGGGCGGTTGGCGGCATCCACCACCAGCCACCAAAGGTCTGCGGTCCCTGGAGCCATGGGAGGCGGGAATGAACCCAGGCGGATCCTGGGGCTTCTCGTGGCCCGCTGAGGAGTGGGGTTTTGTTTCTTCAGTGATGGTGCGTTCTTTAAGAATCTAAAACGTAGTGCAATAGAATCAAAAAAAAAAAAAAAAAAAAAAGAGTTAAGAGGGTAGAGCTGAGGAACAGGGTTAAATCCTGAGCTGACGAGTAATGGAGGGCATGGAATGTGGATGGATTCGAGAAATGCCCACAGGTAAAATGTACGTGCCTATGGGCCCCTCCGAATGTGAAGATGAGGAAGACAGGCCGTGGCCGGCTACATTCGCTGGCTACTGGTCTGATTTACTAAGAATCAGAGAGGATTTGGGGGGACGATAATACGTGGGAAGAACCCATCTGAGTCGAGGGTGCACGAAGGAGGTCTCCAGAGGTTGAGGGTGGACGCCTGTCAGCATCTAGGATTTCTCGAAGCCCGTGGCCCGAACGCAGTCACCGAGAGAAGAATAAATAACAAAGGCATGCGGAGGACAGGAGACAGGCCCGCGAGCCGGACTTTAAAGGACCGGGGGGAGGAGAGTTTGTCATGAGGAGACTAAAATGGGAGAGAGAGAACCAAATGCAAAAGAGTCGTGAAAAAGAAGGTGGATGAGAAGAGATGAAACACTGCCATTCGCGACAGCGTGGATGGACCTCGAGATCATCATGCTACGCAAAATAAGCCAGACAGAAAAAGCTGAAAATCACATGCTATCGCTTATCTGGGGGATATAAACCTAAAAGCTATAAATGACCAGGACAAACAAACAGAGACTCATGGACATGGACAATGGACCAGTGGTTACCGGAGGGTGGGGGGTGGGGCAGGGGGGAGGTAGACGGGGTAAAGGGGTCACATATGTGGTGACAGGAAGAAATCAAACTATAGGAGTTGAACACACAGTGTAAATCTATGTGTGCCTGACTGTTAAAGTGTACAGCTGAAACACTGGATTTCGTTAACCAGCGTCACCATAAAATAACAAATAAATAAATTTTTAATAATAACTAAAAAAAAAAAGGAGGGCGGAGGACGACCGAGAGGCCTGCCAGCTGAGGAGTGGTGGCCGGGCCGCGCTGTGTCTGCGGTGACGTCACTCCGCCGTGGACAGAAGGCCGGTGCCGGCACGGGGACCACGTGACGAGCCTGGAGAACGCCGCGCCCGCCAGGAGGACCCCGGCAGCAAAACCGCAGGCCGCGTGGGCCCCTGCGTACGAAGTGCCCCAAGCAGGCACATCTGGAGACACACGAAGGAGATCAGTCGTCCCCCGGGGCGGGAGGTGGGTGGGGACACTGAGCGACAGAAGCAAACGCGGAGAGACAGCGGACGGACTTTTGGGGGGAATGACGGAAATATTCTAAGATCGATCGTAGTGATAGCCGCACGGCCGTGAATTTCAGATTTAACGTAGGTCAATTGTCTGGTATATGAATTATAGCTCCATAAAGCTGTCATTTACATAAAAAGTAGTGTGGGGGAGACCAGCAAAGTCTTGGGTACAGTAAACATCGTACGTCTCCTAAGCAAACTTCTAGAGGTAAAATTACGTGATTTCCAAGTAGATCGTGTATTATTATTATTTTTTTTATTTTTGTCCAGAAACATATTTAAATTTCAGCGTGGAAAAACACACGTATTTTATTTGTAATCAGGCACATTGTTAAGGCGGTAAGATCGCTACCTGTGTTTTTTTCCTTAAATAAGTCTGGGTTTTCTGTATGTTAGCATGGAGACTGATGATAACCAGGTAAGGGAAGAGCCATTTATAATAAAAGACTTCGAATATCAAAATCGTCTTGGAAAATGTCGCGGTTAGCTATCACACCTAGCCTGTTGTGCAGTTAGATCTTCAGAACCACACGGGTCAGCAATGTCTGGGACCCAGAGTGAACCCCTCCCAGCTTATCAGAGGAAGACATTTGTCATTTTACACTCAAAGTCTCATCGGAGATAGTCTCCAGGTTTTCCCAGAAAGGCACAAAAATCGCAGTTATACATTATTTAGTAACCGGCTTGCTTTGCAGAGGTCAGGACAGGTGATCCAAAACGTGATGCTTAGCATGCAGTAACGCAGGCAGATTTGTTGTTTCAAAGTAATAGGACGCGGCGAGCGAAACCCACTTTCTCTGGAAGAAAGATGCCTCCTTTCCTCAGCATTTGATTTGTAAGTGGGCTCGGCGTCATCAATAATTAATCGTCTTTTAAATTTGTGTGTCAGTTTTTATTGCAGCCTGCTTCTGGGGGGCTTTTCCTTTGAAATACCAATAACACCCATTCTTCACTCGAACATCAAAACAAAGGCTGTCTCAGGGGGACAGCTCGTTGTAGTTCATCTCCAGGGACATAATTATTTTGTGTTTATCCAGAGTTCCTCAAGGGGCTGATGATGTAGGACACCCTTCTGCAGGCCTTTAGATTTCAGAAGAAGAATCCGATTTGTGAGTGTTGCACATATTAATTCGGATGGCATTGCATCATTCTTGCAAACCGCCGCTTCCCCACCAAGCTGTGTACAGTGTCTGCGTTTTTATTAGCAGAGCCCTCGTGTTTCTGAAGCCGTGTCGGTTGATGTTTTTCAAGTTGCTTCCACGAGCGTTAGTAGTTTAGGGATTAAGGAGCGGAATATCTTTTTCTGTTGATGTGTTTTAAACATTTAAATTCATTTTCAAACTCATAATAGAATAAATCAGAATGGGGAATAGAATGATGCACAACCCTCTTTGAATTTTCAGCATGATCATAGATAGCAATAAAGCTGCAAACAGGAAGTCGGCGTCAGTCTCTCTGGAGACCGACGCTAAGAAACGGAGCTGGGCATCTCGACAGCAAGCTTGAGGCTCCTCCACGCAACGCGGTAATTTTTGTGTCCTGGTCCCTTGGGTGAAGCCGGGGGAAGAAATGAAAGTCTTGGTTAGTGTTTCCGATGAGAGAGAGTCCTAATGCAATGAGCCTCCACCTGGGCAGGTGACCAGCCCCTGCCATCTCGGGTGAGAATGTGAGGGCAGGCACGGTGGTGGAGATGGACGCGACCCTCTTAGCGGCCCCAGTGGGCAAAACGGAGGCGTGTCCCACATTCCTCTCTAGCTCGACCCTGGCACATGCGGGGAAAAGACGGAGTGTGGAGGATGTGCTCTGTCCACAGCCGACCATCGAAACGCACCCTGTGCTTGCACAGGTGACAAGAGTCCCCTGTAAGCGATGCCGCCTCTGCCTTTGCATAAAGGGCGGGTGTGGCATTGCTTTGATTCTTCAAAGATTTTATCTCCCTCCTGAGGGAGGTTATCCCTTTAGACAGATGGACTTCGAAATTAGAATGTAGCCTGAGAGTAGGAATGAGCAGAGGTAACTGATAACATTCAGTACCCTGAAGGTGTCTGTCTGTCTCGCCCTGTGACCTGCCCTGGTGACAAGCCATAGCTCACAGCAGGACAAGTTCACAAGAGTTTATTTCCTTACTTATTTTTTGGGAAGAGGAAGGATGATTCATCTTGTTATCCAGGCCAATTAAGGCTCTTCTTCCTTAGATTTCTCAGTGCCATTTACTAACTGTTTTGGGTATTAGAAAACCAGCTCCGTGTCCTTGGGGTTTTAATTTACTTGCAGCATCTTGTTTTTTGTAGAATGGCTTACGTCTTCATGGCCATTGTTTATGATTCTAAAAATAGGTCGTTATAAGTAAGATTTTTTAAACCGGTATTAAGGAAAAGTACATCAAAAAATTTTGATGTTTTCCTTTCTAGATCATAAGGCAGTAAGTGGCCCTTTTTTTTTGTTCATTATTGATTTTTTTCCCCAAAGTTTGTCATTGGTGATTTATTTTCTTTTGTTATCATTTGGGAATAAAGGAGTAAAATTTATCACAAGGAATAAAAATTAAAAAATATATAGCTTTCCTCTGCTCAGAACATCCTTAACTAGCTTTGTAACATTTCAGTTCGTTAACTAATTCAGTGATAGTTGTAAGACATTTACTGTGACCCCGCAGCCGCAGCGTTGGGTCACATCAGTGAGTGAGACCTGGTCCTTGAGCTACAGAAACTGTCGTTCTCACCGAGAAAGACTTCAGCAGGTGACGCCAGCATTCGATGGCCACGGTAATGGACAAGCAAAGTCAATGGGAATATGCAGAGTGACTGGTTTCCAGGATATTTTTGTCCTTCTGTTGCGGTAAATATGATACTGTCGTTCAAAGATTTTGTGTGTGTGTCTATGAACGCATTTTAGTGGGCAATGGTAGAATATCTTAATTACAAATGCACGATCTGAGTCTACGGCCATGCCACCCTGAACAAGCCTGATCCCGTCTGATCTCGGAAGCTAAGCAGGTTCGGGCCTGGTGAGTACTCAGATGGGAGACCACCTAGGAAGACCAGGTGCTGTAGATGTGAAAAATAAGGGATTGTAAGCTGACAAGGTCTTTGCAATCTGTGAGGTCCACCAAGGGCTGCCTCGCCTAAAAAATTCAAAAATTCAAAAATGCACGATCCATGGTCTGACAACCTGGGTTGACATGACCGGCTTCAGGGACTGGGTGACACCGGGAAGGTGTGTAACCTGGGCAAGTGTCAGTCTAGAGGCAGTCAATGGAGCCCTCTCAGGTAGTGCTGCCGTGTCACACCCAGCTCTGAGACGCTGTGACCCCTTACCCGGACCAGCTAGCCCATCTTGCTGAGACAGATTGCAAACCCTCACTGCGAACCGCCCCATCCAGGTGCGCATGCTCCTCTCAAGGTGGCTTTGCTGCCGTCAGGGGTGAACTACTGGACACGTGTGTGAAGCCGTCTCAGACCTTCCAGCCCAGCTAACACTCCTGGGGCACGCAGCCACGTCAGGAGCCCAGGAGAAGGCGTCAAGAGGAATAATATATCATTACGGTTTTAATCACTCAGTTAATCACCGGTTCATTACACAGCAATAGGTAACGGAGGTGCTCACCCCATATTCTGCGTGCACGTCATAATGGAAAACTGCCCTTGAAAAACCTCATGTGGTAAGGCTGGGTTCCTCCTCGTTTTAAGAAAGGTCCCGCCCTGGCCCAGCGCTCTACCTCGCCACCTGCCGACCTCTCTAAGGTATCTCGCTCTAGCCACAGGGATGCCACGCCTGTCAGACTCTTGGAGCTTTGTTCTTGCTCTTTCCTCTTCCCTCATCCTCTTTCCTGAGACTCACAGAGGTCATACAGCTGGGTAACTAGCTGCTCCTTATGCAAACAGAGTACCCAAGACTTAAACTCGCCGGGTTTAACTCTAGAGTTCCATATTCAAATAATACACTGGATTATGTGATTGCCTGAATGTTATTTTTCTATTATTAGCCCATCTTTCTTCCTCCTTCCAAAGTGATGATCACGTCTTACTTGTGTTTGGATCCCAAGCAATCGACACCCAGTAAACAGAACTGAAGATGTTACCTGTGTATTTGGGGACCTGGGGGACAGTGTCCTGGAGAAATCTCATTGAGGCTGGACCTGGAGGAATGTATGAGCAAGAACTGGCCGGGCAGGAAATTTCCAAAGACGAGAAACCTACATACAAAATTTGATAATGTAGTTTTCAAAGCTTATCGTATTTGGAAGAAAATATTTTAGAGAGGAAACTAACACTTTTGGAAACTTGAGAAACATATAAAAAGGTTAAAAAAAAAGAGAGAAAAGTTGGTTAGAGAGCTGATCTTCCAGAGAAATCCTAGCTGGACAACATTCTTAAGTAGTCTATGGTGTTTGTCCTTAACTGAAAGATGTTCGTGTGGCCAGCGGGTGTAGGTAGACTTTTCGGTCACGTGCAGATAAACTCTTCAGCGTCTGTGGCATGTCGGGTGTTTATTTCTGTCTCAGGAACGCCCTGCACATCCAATAACTAAATCCAGTCACAGGTGATAACTGCTTAGGGATTAAGACACCAGATTTAGCAGAGAGCTTTAAATACCTCTTGGCTGAACAGAAATTGTGTGAGCGAGAAAGTCATAACCTCCTACACCTTTAATATCAGTCTGGTGATATTAGTTATATATTTATACCTTACGATGAGTTGATCGTAAGAGCCTTAGGATGTCTTGGAAGTAATACAGCCTCTGTGGAGAATGGCCAGCCATCATCAAACAGCATGGCGCATTGTGGGTTCTCGTTTTAAGCATTTTAAACAGTTGACTTTAAATTCCCAGCAGACGGTGGTGACAGCAGGCTGGCACTCCCGTCAATGAGAAATCAAAGTGAACTTTTAAAATAGCTGATTCGTAAACTTGGAACAAAAAGGGGTGAATGCTAGGGGAAAAAAAAAA
>CM053507.1:151713611-151757687 GCA_028627145.1 Eidolon dupreanum | reverse complement strand
GCGGCTCCCTGGCGCAGGGCGGCTCTCGGCTCCGGCCCCTAGAGGAAAATGCCTGCCACGGTGGTGACATCGCAGCCTGGGCGGCACCTCCCCGGGCGCATGGGGGAGTGAGTGACCCGGCCGTGCGGGGCTGTGGCTCGGCTCGGACGCCCACTCTCCAGTCCCGACGGGGCTCGGCACGCTTCCTTCGTCTGCCCGTTGGTCTGCATCTTGCTAGAGTCTCTGCTTTTCACAAGCCCTTCAGTGTTCATCTTAGGAGAGACAGAGGGAGACAGAGAGAGAGGGAGAGAGAGAGAGAGAGAGAGAGTTCTTTCTTTCTTCCAGAGTCGTGAGGCAGCGTCTGCTGCCAGACACTGAGTGGCGCGGCCCACGCAGCAGGAGTCACCCAGCCCTGGACATCAGGATGCTGCCCGGGGCTTTGTTTCGTGGCATCGGCTTACAGATGTTTGGAACCACTTCTGAGAGGAGACGGGGAGACAGAGAGAGTGGGCGGAGCGGCTGCTGGCGAGCAGGCCGTGGAGACGGGTGGTGGCGGCCGGTGGCGGCCGCTGGGTGGCGGTGGAGAGGCTGAGGGACGAAGTCCGCATTTGGAGGCAGCGCCCTGCCCCATCCCCGCGCCCCCGTCCGGCGCGCGGCGGCGTCCACGGGCACCCTGACGGCGCGGCCCCTTCCCCGCCTCCAGCCGTCCGTGCAGGTCCTGCCCGGGGCCCCGTTTCATGGGCGTCGCTGTGAAACGCCAGGCGTGCCCCGAGGGGTGTGTGAGTGTGTGTGTGGCCGTGATGCCCAAGAACGAAGATTACATCACAGGTCTGCTCACTCCCGTTTCTCTCGTCCAGCGGGAAGCCAAACCCCTAAACTTAGAAAAGCAGTCACGGCGGCCTGCGGCGTTCAGGCCAGCGCGTCGTGCCCCCCTTTTTATTGGAACCCCCGGTTTCCTGGGCGAGCTGTTGGAGCGGCGAGGTTTCCCCAGAAACACGTAGCACCGTGTCCCCCGGCTGTGAGCACTTCCCTGCAGCCACCGTTTCCGTGACGTTACTCGGGGACGTGTGATGAGAGGCCAGGTTGTGCCGGTTCGGTGGCCGTTTCTCTGGCGGGCCACGGAGCAGGGCCTTCGGAGTCACCCCGACGCCGACCCCCGGGCCCGCGAGGGCTCCGACCCTCCTGGATGCAACTCGTATTATTTGCCCCAACTGGGCCGTGGCCTCGTCACCCGCCGCGTGCGGTCGGGAGCGGGAACGGCCGCGCGCGAGCCGTTTCCTCCTGTTCCTGTCGCCGACCTTGACATGCCGGGAGCTGGAGGTCAGTTCTCCTCTCAGGCCTCTCGCTGTCCCTGTCCTCGTCTAAAACGTCCTGTAGATTCCCAGGGGCTTCCGAGGAGCTTTCTTTCTTAATGCTCTTCAGAAAACATTTTTTGTCACACACACTCTGACACATGCAAATACAATTTCGTTTAATCTCGTGATGACTGTCAAGAAAGGGAAATATTTTTACGGAAAAATGCTGAATTAAAATGTGTAAAAACCGTTCGTCAGAAGACATTCTGTTTTTACCTCCTCGCCTTTTTTTTTTTTTTTTTTTTTTTTTTTTTTTTACCATAAATAGAGTATTCTTTAAAGAAGTACAGTGGTCTCAAAAGACTAATGCGATACTTCTGTGAATGCCTGTTCCTGATTTTTTTTTTTGTTATTAAAAATCTGTCCATCATCTTTTTAGGAAATTTTTCAAACATACATTAAATTTGAAATAATGTCACCATGAACACCAGTATAAACACCAGCTAGATTGTACCTTTAACATTTCACCATGTCTGTCTGTCTATCACCATCTATGTATCCTCCTGTTCATCCATTAATTCATCTTATTTTTTCAATTCTATTTTAAAGTAAACTACAGATATCGCACAGTTTTCCTTAAATACTTAGCCTGCATATCATTAATTAGTGTTAAATATTTGTCATTTTCCTTTCAACCAAAATTTGCATACAAGGAAACTCCAGATCTTAAGCGATCTCTTCTTCAGATGTGACAGATGCATACACCTGTGTAGACCAAACCCCTCTCACGATATAGAATGTTATTCCAGAAAGCTTCTTTCTTCCCTGCCAAGTCTGAGTTGAGTTTTAAATCAAATATCCAAAGATTGATTTTATGAGATTATCTTTAAAAGCCTCCGGAGCCCAGGAGAAAACATCACTAAGATATACAGATTAATCCAGGGTAGACTGGCCTACGGGATGAGTTTATGAATGTCCCTGTCTTGATTTGCTCTTTTAAATGTTTTAGCGACACTAGGCAGAGCCCGCTGAGCTGGGACGGGAATCACGGTCCTTGTCCTTAGGCTGAGGATGCCAGTGGGCTGCGATCTTCGATGTCAACGCCAGCAAGTGGACACGTTCTAGTCACGTCATTCTGGTCTAGAATCCTTTAAAGCTAAGGGACCCTTACATCTCAGTAGTCGGTGTCTGCTGTTAGCTCTGCATCTGCCGCCACAGTTAGTCCCAGGGGAGGACACTGACCCCCCCCGCCCTCCGCCTTCTCTCTGGAGACCCAGAGGTCCCCAACAGGCCAGGCCTTTCCCAGGGCTGCACGTCTCAGCAGCACCCCAGCTCAACTTGGGGGGGGGCAGGCATTTTACTTACCTGTCTGCTTTTTATAAAATAAACTACTTTTGCTCATTTTTTTTTTTTTTTTTTTGCAAACCTTTGTTAGATGCAGGTGAGATACAGGTAAATAGGACACAATCCATTCCCTCTAAAAGCATATACACAGTGATGAAAGACACCAACATAGAAAACTTCAGTTTTTGCTGTGTTTTAACAGTAGCATGTGGGTGCGATGGGAGGGCCTGGGGGTGTCTGCTCATCCATCTGGGTTCTTGGAAAAGGACTTTGGAGGAGAAGTCGGCTGCAGCCTAGAAAAATGAAAAACGTCAGCCAGGATAAAAGGACGGTCAGAGAAATTGCTCCAAGAAGTGGCAGATGTGTTTGGAAATGCTGTCTGCTGTTCCGGGGGTCTGGGGATGAGGGAACCCCAGGGGAAGTGGCCCCATCTTCCCCAGAGCTCCAGGGAGCCACCCCCAGGGAACCCTCTGAGCTGTGCGGTCCCCCGCGCCCCACGGGCAGTCCGGCTGCTCCCCGCCTCTGGCTTGCTGGTCCCCAGCTGGTCCAAAGGACACTCTCAGACCCCTTCACTGTGGCCCATCGCCTCCGGCGACAACACCTGCTCCCCTCCCCCGGTGCGTCTGCGTGCCTTGCACCACGCACCTTCACAGTGTTCCCCCGACCTGACGGTCCATTACCGACCCGTCACTCGCGCCTCGCACACACACCGCCCCCAACTCCGCACCTCTCCCCTTCTCACAGGGTCCGGCCGTCCCCCTGCTCGGAGTTCTCTCTCCTTCACGTCTGTATATCAAAATGCCACCCATCTGTCAAGTCTCTGTGCCCCCGCCCCCTCATCGGCATCATCTTTTCTGGGCCCTCACACCCCTCTTCGCCCCTCCGGGACCCCGTCCTGCAAGCACAGAGCTTGGCACGAAGTGGGGAATGACTAAGCGTTTGGGAAGTAGGATAGTGACTATGCCGTGCATCGAGACCCTCTATCTGCAGATCGCCCTGGTCATTGCCAAGTGTCTCCCATGCTAAGCCTTATGACGACTCCCTCCAGCTCCCTCCGGCCCCCTCGGGGCCCCCAGAACCCAGCAACCCGCTCTCACGCATGGCACCTTCTCCGGCATCGAAGACTCGGGTCACGCCCCCTTCCCCCGAAGCCTTATCCTCTTCAACTCAAAATGATTTTTCCATCGGAATTGGTTTCTTCCACATCCTGTTTGCTCTTCCGTAAGCGTTTGTTGTCACTTCAGCAAACATCATCCCTGAGTTTATTGTGTGGGGCTTGTGATTGGCATCTGCTGGGGACGTTGGGGGCGGGGAGACTTGTGGTTGAGCTGAGCGGGCGTGACCCCAGTGCTAGTAGTCAGCGCAGGGCAGGCGGAGCATCTTGTCAGGCTATTTCAACGTGTTTTTGCAAATCATAGGATGGGGTCACTCAGGAGGGTGGCTCAGTCCGATCTGGGTTTTAGGGAAGGATTTTTCGGGGAACGAACACCAGAGTTGAATCTGAAATGATGGCGGACTGTTAGCCAGGAAAAGAGACAGGAAGCGAGACAGCAGGAGTTACGGCGTCGAGACACCTGTGTGGCAGGAAACGGGGCTCATGAGCCGTGTGTGCATGTGTGTGTGTGTGTGTGTGTGTGTGTGTGTATTACTTCTGATTTTTTAATTCTTATATCTCTCCACAGTTCTCTTCTCAGAAAGTAGAATTCTTTGTAGCCCAGGACTTCAGCTAACGTCTTAGCTTTTCCAGGAGCCATAGAGAATCAGCCCTGATGGCCAGGATGGCCCGGGGAGTGGCAGACGGTACTTCCTGCGGAGCAGAGTCTGGGGTAGACATGGGGTGCAGGGCGTCGCTGAGAACCAGCAGCACGCTGCGCCCAGGGCCCCGGCCTGGGGCCTGCCGGGCCGGGACGTCTCGCTTCCCCCTCGCCCAAATCCGGTGACATATTCGATTCTTACTATACCGTTGTCGTGAGAGGAGAAGGTTCTCATCTGTCACAGGAGCGTCGTGTCCCATGGGTTGTTTGCATTCCAGAAACCAAACTTCACTTGGCGATTTTGGTGTAAGATAGCCATTTACGCAAGTAATTGCTGCAAGCAGGCTGGGCAATACGGTATGATCCACGTGGGTATTTAGGGAGGGAGATTTGTTGATTAAAAGAAAGGTTTCTGTCCCCCCGATTTTACATATCACTCCCCCAGAGCCCACTGTGTGCCAGCGACGAGTGGGGTTCGAGTTTACGCGTCGAAGCCTGCGTTAAGAACTGGAAAATTTAGAACTCACAGCAGGAGTTACTGCAGGCACTACAACAGGCTATTCAGAAACGGTCTTTTCCTGCGTCGAGCGCCAGCTGCATGCTCCCGACCGCGCAGGGGACATCTGCGGCGTGGCCGCCCGCGTCTGGTCCCTCGGCTTCCGTAGCAGCATTTGAACCTCCCTGAGGGACGGCACCTCTCCCGTTGCCAGTCCCCGGGGTCCCTCCACACATAGCTGTCCACCACCTGGTCGGACTGCTCCAAGTCCGTCCTCAAAGTCTCCCTGGATCCGCGCGGGAGGGGACGTGCTGCTTATTACCAGGTTTCGGGCGGTGGCAGTAGGCCCGGGTTTGCCAGAGACTGTCCCTGTGACCGAGGGAGCCCGCCTGCAAATCCCAAAACACGACAGTAGAGCGAGCGTAGGATCTACGTTCATGTTGGGCAACAGATATATTGTTTTCTCGAACCAGTGTGAGTTGGGTTCTCTGTCACTTGTGCTGGTCACGAGCCCCTGAGGACAGGAACCAACAGGATGCACGTATGTACGGGGAGAAACAAGCTTATTTTAAGGGATTGGTTTAAGCCTGTATAGGGCCAGGCTACTTGGAGCTCTGCAGGGCAGGCCACCAGGCTGGACACCAGGGACTAGAGGAGGTTGCAGTCTTGAGTTCGAAGGTCGTCTGGAGGGAGAATTCCTTCCTTCTTTGAGCAACTGTCTTTTTCCTCACAAAGCCTTCGACTGATTAGATGAGGCCCACCCGCATTATAAAAGGTCATTTGCTTGCCCTGTTTTTAGAGTCTATTAATTTAAGTGGTAATGACATCTAAATACTGTCTCCCAGGAACATCTATCCAGATGATGTTTGGCCAAGTGACTGGACAGTGTACCCTACCCACGTCAGCACACACAACTGACTATCGCACTCATACGTGAAACAGCCATGAGTCACCCAGACAGTGAGTGGTGTCGACACTGGGATACAGCAGGAGTTAGCATGAGATGGAGACAGTCAGGAGAGGGTGTCTCCAGGGGTTTCGAAAATCCATATCTTACCGTCATGTGTTTGTAAAGTGGGGACATCTTTCATGGCTTTGGGAGAATTGAATAAGCTAATGCCTAAGGCCGGTACATGGGAGGCATGTAACTGTTGAATTTTCTCTCCCTTTTCCCTTCCTCTTTGTATAACTGGGCCTCTGGGTAAGCCTGCTGCTGTACCTGAACTTGGAATTGTGTGAAGTACTTCCTGCTGAGGGTCTTTGTTTTAGGTTAACTGGTTTCTTGCTGACCAAGCAGCTTTCCAAGGGGTTAGAAGTGACCACAGAGCAGTTAGCCCCCCTCACTTTACTTCCAGGAAGCTGCTCTCTGCGGCGAAGACGTTTTTAAACACTGTGGTTGGCCTGTGCTGTGCTTTGCCCATCGGATGTCTACATACATTTCCTAGGTGGTAGAGCTGGAACACGGGTTTCAGATAATATTAACGGAACTGAAGTTACTTGCTCATGGTCTCATATTTATTGCTCTTGGTATTTGAGCATTCTCAAACTATAAAAAGCAAAAATGTGCCATTTTCCCACGTCTTAGGAGCCTGGACTCGTTAGCATATCTGACCAAAGTGTTTAAATTCCAACGGAGAGAATCCTTTAGGCTTGAGAGAATCTAATGATTGTCTTTTCGAATCTCACCAAATCCAATCACTCAGCCCCGAAACGCACCCTCTGGGTCACCACTTCAGGTCCCCAAGGTCTCAAACGTTGGGGGCCTTCGGAGCAGGCGTCCCCGCCGCCGTCAGTCTGCAGGAGACGCCCCTGCCATGTTCCCACAGTGGCCCCACGCCTGCCGCTCTGTCCCGTGCACTTGGCCGTCATCACCCAGCTCCTCTCTGAGTGTCGTGCCTGGACTGTCACATGCCACTTCAGCCCAGACCTGTGCACCGATGGCGAGGCACAACTTCAGGACGGAATGCTACCTGACATTGCCAGGTGCGACTCACTCGGACTCCTAAACGTCAGGTGTGATTTCGGTATTTATGTGGAACTGACATTTGGAGAATAACTCGACTGCCCCGAGAACCAGTCCCTTGCTCACCCCAAAGCTGGGAGGAGGTCGGGGCAACATCCACATGGCGAGTGTGGGGCGCGTCGGGGGCGTCTCAGGCGCTCTTATTTCTGGGCCCGGGCCTGCGTGGATGGCAGCCAGCCACGCGTGGATTCTGTGACTTCAGCAGTGTGGCTCGGCCTCTGGGGACCGATTCTTCCACAGTAATACGTGATTCTGGGCATTGCACACGTCGTTGGGGCCACATGGCTGAATCTCTTCACAGATTCAGAGCGTCCACACAGGAAGCAGCGGATGATGCCTCCTGTCCTCGTGCTGACCAGGCGGTGGCACAGCAAGCCGCCTCTGCCGCCCAGGGTCTCTGAGTGTGAGCCTGGCCGTCCGCCCACCCCCGCCACTGCTCCTTCGTGAAGTGTGCCACTGAGCCTTGGACAGATGCCACTCGACAAGTACCAGTGGTGACTTAAACAGGTGTAACACACGAGTCGGACATTTAGTGTCTTTGGAAAATCGACGCATTGCAGTTATAAAGCCCTTGTGCGATTGTTTACTAAGATAAAGTTATAGACGAAAGACTTCTGTGACATCATCATGCCCAGTTCTCTCTTCCCAGAGATGACGAAACCGAGGCCCAGGAGGGTCAAGCCCCTTACTCGAGGTTACATAATGGCAGAGCTGGGGCACGAATCCAGGTCCTTCTGAGTCGCAGTGTCACCCTCTTCGTGGGGACTGACGCGTGAATGCACGATTTCAGATGCAAACCCCAGACCTTTCCATCATTTCCAGCAATATGAAACAGTCGACTCACGAGGCTCTGGGGCCTCTTCCGGGCTTCATTCTCCTCTGTTTTTGTAATCCCGGAAGAAGGGGCTCTTCATAGATTGCCGCCGTGTAGAAATACTCGTTTGTAAGTTGGTTGGAAATTAGCCCGTCATGAGATTCACTAAGATAGTTAAATTTCCTCCACAACAAAACAAAACAAAACAGGGAGAAAGAATTTTATCATGTACATGGATCAGTTCCAAGAGTTTGCTTCAGTTTAGTTATTAATTTTCCCTGCAGTGTGGATGTTCAATTAAACCTTCCCTCAAATTGGCCATAAATTTCTATGGAAAGGGAAGCTGTCCCATTAGCACACATTGTTTTCAGGGCATCTCGTAATGTGTGTGGTCAGCGATTCTCACCTGAATGAGATCGTTCGCTGTGGTTTCGTTTCTTTCTGGCTTGTCGTTTGTCCCTCGGTTTTGTTTTTTGCCCGCATCCTGTGCACCTTGCCCCAGGCAGCTATAGTGCGGGATCAGGGGGCATTGATTACAGGCTTAAAGAGCATTTCACGGCAGCATCGTCCGCTGAGCCAGCGGGTCTATGAGGCACTGTCGTGAGCTCCTATACCCGCCTCGTTCTCTATCGAATGGACCCGCCGAGGGCTGAGTCGGTCCGATGCTCACTCTCCAACCCCACGGAGCACGCGCAGAACTCGTCACCTTCCCCAGGCCCTCCTTGAGGTGACTCGGTGTCCACATGGCAGGCAGAGGTAGGAATAACCCGCTCTGGGAAAGGCCCTGTGCCATGCATCGAGTAGGGACTGTTCTCGGCCCTGATCTGGATGCCGGCAGTGAGTGAGAGTGGGTGTGTGCATGTGTGTGTGAGCGAGTGTGTGCATGTGTGTGTGAGAGAGGGTCCGTGCATGTGTGATGGAGCAAGTGTATATGTGTGTGTCAGCGGGTTTGCATGTGTGTTTGTAATTGGGTATGTGTATGGGAGCAGGTGTGTACATGCTTGTGAGTGGGTGTGTGCATGTGTGGGAGAGTACGTGTGTGTGAGTGTGTGTGTGAGCATGTGTGTGCATGTGTGTGAGCATGTGTGTGTAATTGGGTATGTATGTGAGCGGGTGTGTGCATGTGTATATGAATGGATGTGTGCATGTGTGTGGGAGAGAGTGTACATGTGTGTGTGAGCGGGTGTGTATGTGCAAGCAGATGTATGTGTGTGTGAGCAGGTGTGTGTGTGTGCGAGCAGGTGTGTATGTGAGTGAGTTTGTATGTGCGTGTGAGCGAGTGTGTTCATGTGCGTGAGCAGGTGTGTCCGTGCATGAGTGTGTGTGCATGCGGGTTTGTGCGTGTGCGTGTAATTGGGTATGTGTGTGTGTGTGTTGTGTGAACGGGTGCGTGTGTGTGTGTGAGCAGGTGTGTATGTGAGCGGGTTTGTATGTGTGTGTGAGCGAGTATGTTCATGTGTGTGAGCAGGTGTGTCCGTGCATGAGTGTGTGCGCATGCGGGTTTGTACGTGTGCGTGTAATCGGGTATGTGTGTGTGTGTGTTGTGTGAGCGGGTGCATGTGTGTGCACGCGCATGCACGTCTGGAAGGAGAGAGTTTGGAAGGGCGTCCGCAGCACGAACCCACCGCGCTGGGCTGTTGCGTGTCGTCCGTGGGGTCAGCAGGGGTTCATTCCGCAGTCGGCTCGGTGCACGGCTCCGCCCGCCTGCCTCCCCAAGGAAGCCTGGTGCTGAAAAAGATTTCCACGGCAAACGCACCGTCTGCCCCGAGTGGGCCTTCTCACTGTCCTTCTGGTACCTTCTGAGTTTTCAAGTGGAATGGGGGAGTCACGATTCCAAACTGAGGCAGAGAGAAGGTTTAATTAGTTGCTTCGGAGCATCACGTCCTTTGTAGCACACATCACACCTATCACGTGACTGTTTTCTTCAATAAACAAGGCTCCTTGAGGACAGGTGTAGTTTCTTAGTCATGTTTCCATCATCTGTGCCTAACATGGTACCTGGTACACAGCCAAGACTGAATGGATGATTGAATATGCAAATTGGAAGGGATATGGCACAGTGTAAGGATGCATGTGTCTGTGTGTCTGAGTGCTCTAGCTCCTGTGACGGGGGAAAAAAAACCACCCAGCATTTTGTAATTTGTTTATAGTTTTTTTATCTCTTAGCTCATTTAATTTTAACAAGAAATAGATTTCATTAAATAGAATGCATTCCATTTATTCTTATTTTTTAGCTAGAATAAAACCTCAAAGATGTAACTTGCCCATATTGATAAAATCATAAGAACGAGTTTGTGATTGTAAGTGATATTCTAAGCAACAAAGAAATCCTCAGTAAATTCTAGAATCAAGAAATCTAGAAACAAGCACGGAATCCAAAACTGGAAACTGCAAATAAAAACTAAAACACAAAGCGGTATTAAACTTAAATGAGCATCGAATCAAAGAAAACAAAATGCAGTCACGGTTACTGGTAAACCAGTGGTAATGACAGCACGATGTATCTCAATTAACAGAAAATGGGAAAGCCATTCTAAGAGAAAAAAATCATAGGTTTATGTGTTTATTGGACCAAAAAAATTAAGAGCTAGCTATCTCACCACAAATTTAAAAATCAGTGGTAACATAACTATAAAGAAAGAAGGAAACTGGAATTTGGAAAATCTCCATGTAATTATTAGGGAGGGAAGAGACGGGAAAGAATGAACTTGTCGTTTTCACCACCAGATCAAAACCTCTTTAAAATAAGAGAGGATAAAAGATAAAATAGTAGAGATAGGAAAAGGGATAAACTCGAATTACTATTGCTGTAATTTAAGCTAAGTATGGAAATATATAAATACATTATGATATTTTGATTTTACTTATAGACATACTGAGCTAGAGTAGGATAAAAGAGATTGCTTGTTTTGTATAATACCAGTCCATTCTCCTCCTGGTTTTGTTGGGGGGTGCCGAGAAGAGAAAATGAAAATTTAACAAATTGGCTTCAGGCTAGGAAGCTGATCTAATGCATCATCCTTAAGGTTGCCCCATATTATTTTACATGTCAGAGTTGCAATAAATAGGTTAATGTCACAGTTACCATTTACTTAAAAATAAAAGCTAGTGACATGAAGTTGAAATACACAACAATTCTTGTCTTCATTAGATACTTTAAAAACAACAATAATGATGACAAAATATTTTCATCTGCTAATAATGCGCTGGCATTTTTAGGAAGAGAAAAAGAGTGTCCAACACAAGGTAATCACTTATATCCAAATGCTACATAAATATTTGGACAATATAAAGGAACATAATTACTTATACGTTACTCATAATAAAAGAACCCTTATTATTTACAACAACAGTTATAAATAGTGGGAACTGTGATGATAAAGGGTTCCTGGGGGACCACTCGCCTTGGGCCAGGAATACGCTCTGCAGATTTTTGAGAATTTCATTATCTTCCAGCTCTGGAAGGCCTGGGAGAGGAGACATCACCTTCACTGACAAAACTGTGAAGTTTTAATAAAGGCGCCTACTGGTTCCAGCCTGAGGCTCCAGCGCTGTGGTTGGAGGTCCCATGCCATGAATATTCAAAACCTGAAGTCTGGAGACCTTGGCGTTGCCTCCTGGAAAGGCGTCCGTTCTCTCCTTCCTAGTCAGGGCACACACGCCAGGAGAAAGCCATAGGACGGTTTCCTAGCGTGAAAACATCACTGTTTTAATAAGTACACAAAGTATTGTGGTTGGACACACACACACACACACACACACACACACACACACACACAAGAAAGCAAGCTCTCCAGTCCTCATGGAAAACGTTGTAATGCAAGAACTTTTTTTAATTATTTTTTTTATTAGTTTCAAGTATACGGTATATTCGTTAGACGTCTGTATAGTTACTAAAGTGATCCCCCCAATTGCTCTCTCCCTCCCGTGACCCTCCAACTAGCCAAGGTAATAAAATGCTGACTGCATTCCCTAGGCTGTGCGCCCCATCCCCCCTCCATAGTCAGCTACTAATTTGTACTTCTTTAACCCTTCACCCCATTCTCCCAGCCCCCAGCCCCCCTCCCCTCTGGCCGTCACCAAATTGCCCACTGTATTTGTGAGTCTGTTTTTGATTAGTTTGTTCTTTTTATTCCTTAAATTCCTCATATAAATGAAATCATATCGTGTTTTTCTTTGTCTGACTTAAAATACCTTCTAGGTTCATCACGGCAATATCTCTTTCCATCCCCTTCCTTTTCATATGTAGGGGTCTTGTTTTCTTAGTACTGGGAGAACTTTGAAGTGTAAATCCAGTCATGGGTGGATGGCTTCCTGCTTGTAGTGCCTTGCAGGAATGTGTATGTGAGTCTTAAAGCCTGTTCCTTCTCATGTCTTCAGGATGAAATGCGGCATCTCTCTTTCAGACACCCCACAGACCCCATCCCGCCCCCAGTGAGTCTGCTTCCCTTAGACCGCAGAGGGTGTATTTTACACCGATCATAACATGTACAGCTCAGTATTTGAAGACATCCCACCAAAAACGTGTATTGCATTTTCAACAAACCTCATCTTATTACTAGAGAAGACCATCCCTTTTAGAATATGGGGTGTATTCACAGGTGGTGTTTGGCTGTGGTTTTTGTCTTGGAAGTGACCTGGATTTAGAGGATGGAGTGATTCTCAAACCAGGGGCACGTCGTGGATTCATCTGGGGACTTTGGAGAGTACTGATTATGACTTAATTCATTAGGTGCAGCCCGCCCGCCAGGGATGTTCAGAGCTCTCTGTGGTGATGACCACATGCCACCTGCTGCAGGGAGGTGGGTGGGTACAGAGCTGCAGAAGCCGGACCGGAAATGACAGCGAGTGTGTGTAGTCAGCCTCAGGCCAGAGATATGAGTTTTCCAGATCGGTTCTCTTTCCAACTCTGTAAGACAGATAATTGCACATATTAACAGGTGTTTTCAGTAACTAAGTAGTTCTTGGAATTTCACAATTCACGTTTCTCTGATGATCACTTGTTGACGATGGCCTTCGTTGACGTAGATAATCATCATTTGTGGATATACCGCCACCATTCCTCAGGAAAAGTCACTGATAAAAATTAAATTGCCAATGGGAGGTTTATTTGGCCTACATTGTAGCTAGAACCACGGTTAGTTGACACACTGTCTAGTAAAAATCTCTCGTGTTTCACTGCATCACAATCACATAGTTTCCATATGGCTTGAGTTTCCAAGTCATGCAGTGCATGAGAGCGATTTTGGTTTTGTGACTTTCGTTGCTAGTTGGCCAGCCCTCAGAAGACTCCAAATGATACCGTTTTTAATGGCATCCATCTTATACCGCGCATGTGTAAAGCGGTGTACAGACTGTCTCTCTTGGCCAGACACAAGAAGTAATTGGAAAGGAAAGAGCAAGCTCAGTCAGGAATAATTTTAATTGTACATTGTTGTGGCAATTTTATTCTGGCTTTTGTTGTATCTTAATGGTGACAGCTGCACCCAGAATTTCTTGTTTCCGTAAAGACTGCAATTTCCTTTTCTTGAAAGCTGTGTGGTTGTAACCTGCTCCTTTGTTTTCCTGCTTTGCCTAAGGAAATTAAAAATTTTTTTTGTTAGTGAAGGATAAAAGACAAATGTTAAAAGGTGTCAATTGCATTCATTTTTTAATATGGAGAAAGTGTTCAATCTCGTGGTCTGTCTTTCACTAATTTTAGATATGATTTTATTTTTCCGGCCACCCGTGGGTTTGTCACAAATTAATTAATTGCTTCATTTCTTTTACCTAATTGAGGCCATTTTTGCCTCTGATGAGTAATTTTGTAAAGTTTGTTACAAAGGAAAATGCTTTCATGAGTGACCATTTTTGCAAAGAAAACACAGAACGTCTCTCTGTCTTGCCCTTCGCTTGTGGGAGGCATGCTCTCTCCAAGGCCAGTTTCTCGCTTTGTCCACTGCCAGCAGGTAAATGTACTTGACCCCAAGCTTCAAAGCAGGGTCGTAGCCTTACCTTGCAGGTACGGTGTGCATTAAGCCGACAAAGCAACAGGGTCTGAAACTAGGCGGCCCGGGAACTGGACTAAAGCGAGGGCCTTGCGGCGTAGAGATCTGAGATTTGCTGAATGAACTCCGTGAGTCATCGTGGGTTTCAGGTGATTTTCTCAAAGTAGCTATCACACATCACGTGAGGTCACAAATCAAGGTGACCACAGGGACCAGGTGAGAAGTACGGGAAGCGGAGCAGGTTGGTGGGAGCAAGTAGGTGGTGACAGAGGCTCCGTCGGGACCTTGGCGAAGGCAGCCGGCATCTGCTGGGTTGCAGCCAGCTGCTGCCTGGCAGGGATACTGGCCCCGTGTGACCACGACTTCCACACCTCTCGGAGGCGGTGTGGATCTGGGTGTTTGTTTTAAACGGCGGAAACTGCTCTCGCGGGGATTGGAACAGCGCGCCGGCCCGCAGGAGGCATCTCTGGCTCGGCTTAGGGCCCGAGGCTTGAAACGGGCAGGTTCCCCTCGCTTTTCTGTGGGAATGAGAAAGGAGGGGGAGCCCCCAAGCTGGAGGAAGTCTGGGATGGGGGGGGGGCCCCTGGAGCGCAGTGAGAGGGGCTCCGTCAGCTCCGCCCTCCCCGCCAGAAAGGCCCCCCACAGCCTGACAAGGAAGGTCAGCACCCCTGCTCTCAAAGCTGCGACCTGGTCCAGTCACCCATCTGCTGAGCGATGGACGCGGAGCAGGCGACGATGGGGATGCCGTCATAAAGCTGGCAGGAGCCTCCGAGAGGTCAATTTCAGCTCGGTCTGCGATAGGGCGTCCACGACCACTCAGGACAATAATTTTTTTTTGACGTGCCCAAATCCTTTCGCTTCTCATGGATGGCACCTGTCTCCCGGCAGCATTTGGTACGAATATCTTCAAGCTTATGAGCGCTCGATCCGTCATTTTCAGTGCTGCTGTCATTGTCCCCACGCACAGCGGTGCCCTTGGTGGCGGAGCGCACGGGCGGGGTGCATCCGCTCTGGCTGCCATGACGACGGCCTCCGCACGTGCGCAGGGCCGCTCAGCCGTTGGAAACGCAGCTCGCGCGCATCAGCGACAGCACGGCGCGGGCCTTCGGTCCTGCGGGAGCGCGGTGTGAAACGGTGCGTGCACCATGCTCACAACCACGGTGACAGAGCATCGGAGCAAACACAGCAAACGTGGCTGCGAGGGAGGTAGCATCCCACGGCGTTCAGAACGTCCTTTTTTTCCTGAATCGTCGTAAGGTGCCGTGTACTCTCAATAACAGGCCCCCTGGACGCGTCACGTGCTCGGCGCGTCACGTGCTCGGCGCGTCACGTGCACGGCTCCGAGCCTCAGCGCGCCTTGCCGGAGGGGGCGGAGCTCCGTCGGGCCTCGTCTATGACGCGCATGGACCGGCTGACAGGCAGTGAGATGCCCGTGGCAACGAGGAAACAAACGTGAAACGGGTGCAGCGAGGCCGGGCTGGGACTGCGCCAGGCCGGGGCTGTGTCCTGAGCCTTGTCGCTGAGGCAGAGCACCCCAGGAAGGTCTCGGGTGCATCCTCTGCGGAAGCCCAGAGCTGGCGGTACCTCTCTCCTGGCGGACACGGTGCCTGTGATGCCCTGAGCCACGAGCCCATCCTGGGGACGCTCTCTGTGTGTCGGCCACGTCCCCGCCGTCACGGGTGTCACCCGCCCTCATGGGGCCCGGAACGATCGCAGTGCCGCAGACGAGTGACGCCGATAGCAACCTCTCGTGGTGGGGATGCGCTGGGCAGGATGCCATTTTCTCAATTGCATGACAGTCTTTTTAAAAAAGTATTATTGATTATATTGTCATTAAAAAATAACAATCATAAAGAAAATATGGTAATATTGCATATAATTAGCATTTATATAACACAGTACTGTAGTAACAAGTTATCAAGAAAGCGAGGCTCAGAGAGTTTCAGTAATGGTCCCAACAACTTGTAGCTGGGGATAGAAGGACTGGGATTTAAACGGGGACATTTCCGATTCCAAAACCGTGTTATCCCCCTAGGAGGTGACATGACTACCCAGCCTGTGAATGAGCAGGTGGGGCCGTGCTGAGGCTGCAAACATTTTCTCACCAGTCGGAGGAGCAGGTAATTGACCATTGTGCCCAAAGGAGCCCACGTGTTAGAGAGGTGGCATCTTGTCACCTGCAGCTGTGGCGCTGGGTCCCGCGCCAGAGCCATGGGCCCTGAAATCCAGAGACAAAGCCAGATGACACGAGTTTCGGCCCCAGAGACACAACTGGGGCCCAGGAACTGGTGGGAGAGCAGGCGACAGTGATTACAGAGTGGGCAGCGAGGCCACCCCTGTGCCGGGTCTCAGCATCGGGGTCGGAGTCAGAAAGAGAAGAGGTGATGAGGTTTAAAGGTGTGGGAAGAAAGTAGACAGCAATCAGGTGGGGGAGACCTATGGCCTCTTATCAAACACACTCCTAAAATTTAAATATTAGAATACTATAAGATTTAAGAGAACTATGACATAACAGAAATCCCCAAATTCACAAGCACCTTACCACATGACTTTATGTGTGTGTGGGGGGGGCCACTTTTCCCCTGAGAAATGACGTTTAGCCTCAACACCCATTTATTTATCCCATGCACGGTGAGGAGTGGGGACTAGTGGTACCACACGTCTGAGCTCAGTGACTGTTGGGGTCGCTCACTGACCTCTTTCCCCCAGCTTCTCAGGGGTTACAGTTAAAAATGGTGCCTCAGCAAAGTCCCAAGATGCAGGGTGGAACTTTGTGGTCACTTTCGAAGGTCAAAATCACAATGTTCATCCTTCCCCACGAAGATTCTGTTGTGAGTGAGATCCAGACAATGATAATGTACTCGAATCAACAAAATCATCATTGGAGACTGACCCCAAATCAGAACAGTCACCTGAACATCAACACACTACGCATGTAAATTATTTCCTCCCTTCCGCTCTTGAGCGGCCCCGGGTCCTGTGTCCACACCCCAGCGACAGAACTAGCCTTCTGTGTGGACGTAGAGGAAGGCAGAGATCTAATTGCAGAAATAACACTGTGAGTCTACCTGTTAATTTCCTATTCTTCAACAATGATAAATGGTTTAGTCGTAAAGAACACGGCTGTAGTTCTGAGCAATTTTCATCTGCTCAATTTGTGACTGGTCAATTAGACAAAATTAGTACCACACAGTAAGACAGCGTAAACAACGTAATTACGTGGCCCCTTGCAGAGGAGATATGACTATTACATTACACAATTGTGACCTTGGAATAGCAGGAATGGTTACAATCAGAATAAGATTCCTCTGCATGTTTGTTAGGCTTCCCCCATGCATCAGATTTCGTGGAGGTTTTGCATAGACAGCCATGGTTCCACTACACAAAATTGAAATTGAGATAATCAGTGAGTTAGACCCCTGTTTGCAGCTAACTGTCAACGTTTAGTCTGCTATCTATTCCGAGTTTTGTGGAGTACTTTACACGTGTCGTTTGCCAAACCTACGCATTCCAAATGCAATTCGAATGAAGAAGGTTGTATTTTTCTCACCCATGGACATATATCCTATGAATTTATTCTTAAAGGTGATCAAAGGTAACCTTGAATTTAAGGAAACTAGATGACATATTTTTTCTCATCTGCGAATTTATTTTATTTAACTGGAATTTAGTAAGATGCTAAAAGTGAGGATGGTATGTGGAGAGACAGCTGTTCTTGTTGGATTGTGGTGTGAACGTGTCTGGATACCAAACAGAATCATTTGGAAGCTTTTTTCATATTGTCTTAGCTTCAGGACTGCGAAATAGCACTGGATTCCTTAGGTGTGTGTAGAATCAGTGAATCCAGCTCTGATTCTTCGGTCATACTTGGACTCTTTCTACTCTGCTAAATGACCAAATTCGATTTTTGATTTCCTCTAAGGTTAGTTTTAGACCTTCATTGTCCTACCAATCGTCTGTTTGCATAGAATTGAGACAAATAATCTCTTTGGATTCTTTTAATTTCCTATGTTTGTGGCTGTTTTTCTTATTTTGTATTTTTGGACTTTTATTCCTTTTTTGTATAGGATTGTTTAACCATTTAATCATTATTTTGTTTTCTAATTGATTTTTTTCTTTTATCTTTATTTTCTCTCCTTATTTTTTGTTTTAATTATTCTTTTATTTCTTTACTTACATACTTAACATATTTATTTTATTATATTATAGAATACAAATGTTCCTCTAAGAATTGCTTTTATTGGATTATATCGGTTTTATGTGATGCTTTTACTATGTTATTCTGGAAATATTCTGCAGGTTTCATTGTCATTTTCTCATCAATTTTGATTGATTTTAATTTCCAAGGTATTTTTTTTTTAGTTTGTAATTAGTCTATTCTATTATTTGGATTTTTTTTAACATGTATGCCTAATATGGTCAATTGTAACTATTACATGAGCACATGAAAAAATTTTATTTCCATCCGTTGGACATATTGTCATATATAGATTGTCTATCTATATCAAGTAGATATTGCTTAGACTTACATTATTTAGAGATACTATATGCTTAAATTTTTTTTTTCTCATCTGAACTGTCACGGAGTGAAAGAGAAATCAATGGGCCCTAGTATTAATGTGTTTCAGCATATTATTATACATATTAATAACTATTCCATCTTCTTTATGGATCGGACCCTTTATCATTATAAAGATTTCTCCTTTGTTTCATTTGCTTTTGCCTTGTCTAATGCTAATATGGTAACCCCTGATTTCTTTATATTTGTATTCTAGAGTATATATTTGTCCATCTTTTATTTTTAATAAGCTATGACACTTTTACTTGAGGATTAATTGAGTTTTGCTTTGTGATTCAAACTGGAAATATCTGTCTTTTAATAGTTTTTTTACATCATTAATATAAAATAATTGCCTGGTTTTATTTTGATATAGATAGCCATTTTTATTATTTCAAAAATATTTCTACATAGGTTTTGATTTTTTGGTAGGTGTATTTCTTTTGATCATTTAGAAACTTTATTTTAGTTCTGCTAGATGTCTTTATGATGGTGGTGCTATGTCATATAATAAATCGTTTATCTTAAGGTGGTGTTTTTTTGACTTGTAGTGTGAACAGTGGTGGAATTGTTACCTTCCTGCTTCTTGATTCATTCCCACTATCCCATCTGGAGTCTCATTGTAATATGTTGTGTAATTTTATATCATGGTTTTCTTTCTACCCTTTAATGTTCACATCTTATCAGTTTTAAATGATATCTCTTGAACGTAACAAATGCAGAAATCCATGCATTTACACTATCTCCTACTTTTTCTCTTTATCTTGCCAAATTTGGTAGTCATAGAATTTGAACCGTCAGGTTTGTGGCATTTCATTCTAGGCCTGTTGAAATATTTTCACAATTTATCTATCACTGCTCTTATGATTTCTTCAAGAGAGGCTTATGGGAAATAGATTCCCTAAGTTATGTGTGTTTTATTCAAATGACAGTTTGGGTATAAAATTCTGTGATCACACTTTTCTTCTATAAAATATAAATTGCTCCAGTGTCTAGCAACATACGTTGCTTTACAGAAATTTGAGGCAGCTCTCTCTTTTTTTCTTTCTAAACCATTTGCTTGAATGCTTGAAGGATCTTTTCTCTTTATTTATATAATCTAGTGAGTATGCTTGGTTACCTTTCTGTGTTTACTTTTGGGGCCTGTTGTTTCTGAGACGTGAAATGCTTTTTCAACCTTTTTATTTATTTATATTCTTTGATTTCTGAAGTTTTTTCTTAAATATCTTTTTATCTTATTTATGTTGGTGGTATAATTCTCTTCTGTAAGGATACCAACTCAGCACATATTGAGAGTGTGGTATTCCAGGAACTATAAATCTCATTATTTTCATACTAGTGCTTTACAGTTCTTAATTTATTTCAATTTCATTTTCTCATCTATTCAATTCTATCTTCTCTGTCTATGATTTATTACTTATAATTCTTAACAAGGTTTTTTCTCCGTTATAGTTTTTAATTTGCTTTTTTATGTCCACATTGATTTTAATTTACTCTACTTCTTTGTTCTTTGCCAGCTTATATTCATCTTCTGATGTCACACCATTATTTCCCTGAGCTCTTGTATCTCTTCACTCAGTTTATGTTTTACGAGGTTACTGCTTTATTAATTCATTTAATACACCATGTTATATTAGATCACATTTCATGGCTTACTTTTGACACGTATTCTTTTTTCTGCCAATTACTTGCTCTTCCAATTCTTCTTTTTTGTTCTAGTTCAATGATATATCCGGTGCTGTTTTCTTTTTCATTATTACATATCTTTGAATGGATGAGTTCTTTCTGGATCCTCATTACTGTAAAAAGCCAGTACTGCATTTCAGATTAGCAAGGGATCCCCTTTCGATTCAAGGTTTTATTTATAAGTCGTGTTTTTTTAGGCTTTCGTTCTCCAGCCAGCAGAGACCAAGAGCTATAGAGATACAGCACAAAGTCATCCATTTGCTGAAACGTAACTTTGGCATCTATATGCTTATGTATATATATTACACAACCAGCTTAAAACTGGGTATTTCTGAAGATATTCTAAAGGAGACAGTTACTGAAAAGCAACACAGTAAAGGAAAAGAAATTGCGAAAATACATGCATACAGGAGTAAATTCTATATACAAGAGAAACTAAAACTACGTGAGCCTATTTTATAAATTCTTATAATTTAGAAATTTCTTCACAGTACCATTATAGTTTGGACAGTATAGAGTACGGTTGAGTATGGATTTTTAATATCAGACGACCTTTAAGTCCTACGTTGCTACTTTAGCAAATTAATTGTCTTAGCCTCGACATAAAAAGGAAAACCAGCAGACTTCATCTCACAGGACTGTTTCAAGAACTCAGTGAGGCACCTGTCACAAAGCACGTGGCATAGTGTCCGTCTTAGTCACTCACCTACAGCTGCTCTGACAAAACACCACAAAGTGAGTGGCTTAAACCACACAAATGCATTTCCCCACAGTTCCGGGAATCCAAGTTCAAGGTGCTGGCTGATCCAGTTCGTGGTGCGGGCTGCTGGCTCACAGGCTGCTGTCTTCTCGCTGGGTGCTCGCGTGGCAGAGAGTGAGTGGGAACTCCCCAGTGTCCCCTCTGACGAGCACACTCACCCACCGGTCAGGGTCTCCCCCGCGCTAACCTCACTGTACTGCAGTTGCTTCCTTGCTCCAAATATGGCCACACCTGTGAGTCGTGGGAGGCCAGAGCTGGCTGTCCCCATTACTTTCTTAATGCACCCATTAAATTTAATATACTAACTATATAGTTGTTTAAATGTAACTCGAAGCCGTATCTTCTCTTAACGTCTCTAAGGGTTTTTTTAATGAGATAAAATTCACCAATTTACCATATTAATGATTTTAAAGGATACAATTCACCGGTTTTTAGCATACTCACGACATCCTGCAAGTGTCACCACAGTTCTCTTGGGTATTTATACGGAAAGAGGTAACAGAGCAGGCCCAACTGCCATGTTCAAGGGGACAGTTTCAAAGGTCGGCCCTTGACTCGCATCTGGGAACTCGGATTTCTGGGGCTCCCCGCTGCTCTAATGGATGAGAACGGCCCCCTGTTCCTGACTGCCTGCGTGCACAGCATGGTTCACGCTGAGTGTCTGCTTGCTTCTGGGAGTCGGGAGGCTTGGACGTGCCAGCCAGAGGCTGCCCAGGCGACCTGTCCCCCACGAGAGCCCGGGCTGCCAGGTCGATAATGGATTTTCCAGATAGTCAGCATTCACTGGCATTTTCAAAACATGCTGCGTCTGTATGCATCTGCTGGGAGAAGAATCTGGAAGCTCGCCCTGGTTTCCCGCGGTCCTCACGCCGTGCCTCGTGCCTTTGCTGATCCTGCTGTGGACCCTTTCACACGGGGCTGTGAGGAATCGGATGCGTGATGACTCACACTGGCTGAGTCTTTAACCCCCCCCCCAAGCAAATCATCAAACCTGGGGTGCTTTGGAGACCCCGATGTAGTCATATACCTAGGAGTAGAATTTCTGGGTTACTTATTTTCTTCTACAACTACAAACCATTTTCTACAACACCTACGCCATTCTACATTCCCTCCAGCCGTATTTGAGTGTTTTAATTTCATTCTTACCAACACTTGTCATGTTACATTTTTTTTGTTGTTGTTTTTTGTTTTTGTTTTAATACATGGTGCAAAGGAGTTTCTCATTGGTTTGTATTTCTCTAGTGTCTAATGATGTTGGACGTCTTTTCATGTGTTATCTACCATTTGTGATTTTTTTTTTTGTGAGAAGTGTCAATTTGAATCTTTTGCCTATTTTTTCATTGCGTTGTCTTATCGTTGTTGAGTTGTAGGAGTTCTTTACTTGTTTTGGATACCACACCCTACCAAATATGTTATTTGCAAAGATTTTCTCCCATTCTGTAGCCTATGACATTTTAAGGGCATCACAGACGTTGGCTGTAGTTATTATGTTTTAATCATCATATTTTTAAATCATAACTAGCCTTCTTTCCATCCACCAAAATAGCTTCATTTATGTTATTTTCATAGTTATTTTTTCAGACCCTGTAACTTTTACTATGTTGATAGCACACTGAATTCCCTGCGTTGGCCCAGTATGTTATACATTTCAGTAATTATCTAAGGAAAGGTTATAAATACCTCTGTTATGTGCTGGAAATTTTGCTGCGAGTAGAAGCACATCAACTGTCAGCTGCCAACTCCTAAATCCCTTTTGAGGAAATGTTAGCAATCGCTCACATCCTGCCTCCTTGGGGATACCTTTTCTGTCAGGGACCCGAACATTCGGTGATGAATGGCCTCTTCCCGTGTGAGGGCGGCCGCTACCCAGGCAAAAACGCTTGTGTTTCACTTGATCTTTTTATAGAGATTTTCTTCTCACACGAGAGCTAGTGGTTTCCTGTTGATTACCCGAGGGTTAAGGATGAGTTAAGGATGGTTATGCCGTTTGAAATGTATTTCTTACTATTTTTCTACTAAAAGAGAAGATACAAATTCTCCCTAATGATTCCTTCTTTTTCTTGTCACTTCAACAATTTTACTTCCACTTCGGCAACTTCTCAAGCCCGAAAGAGACCCAGCTACAGTTAATCTGTTGCTGTAAAGTTTGTTACATGAGCCACACAGTTTTACTTTGTGGTTTTGAAGTACACATGGAGATGCGCATGTCTCAAATGTGTGAAACGATGAACCCCAATTGGATCAGGAACTTTCAACCCGAGACCCGCGGACCATCTTCAGGGAGGTCTGTGAAAGCCCTGAAATTTTATGTACAATTTTGTGCCTATGGCCGTTCCTTTTCAGCTTCTTATTACTGTGATCTCTGATGAAAAACAAAAACAAAAACAAACTAACAAAAAAAAAAACTGCTTACTGGACTAGGTGATCTTCGGCCTATCTAGATCAGCTTGTGGGTTTTTCTATATTGTCTTTGATTCATTACTAAGCATCGACTTTTCAGGGACTAGCTGCTCAAGGGAAGAGAGTGACCGTGGCTGTGTTTGTGTATTGTTGCATCTTCGGCCTGTGGAACGGAGTAGTGGTCAGAAAACATCCACTGCACAAATGAATGAATGAATGAAATGAAAGAAGGAGAACTATTTCCTCTGTAGAGGAAAATAATGTCCCTTACATAAGAAACAGGCTTCGTAAAGAGAAGACTGTGTTTCAATACAGAATTGAAAGTCAGTTTCCATAAAACATTCAAAAACTGACTTCCTGATGGAGTTCGTCTCAGCCACTTGTCTCAGAAGATCTCCCAGAAGCCCTGGCTGCTGTCACAGATGTCACCTGACGAGCTGCCAGGATTTTGATTTTCCTCCCTGGCTCTGCTGCGTGCCACCTTCCACCTGTTGGCACGTTGTCCCCTCATCCGTGAAGGGCAGGTAGAGACCAGCAGAGGGGCAGGAAGAGCAAGCCAGGTTGGAGGGCAGGTACCTCGTTAGCTCCGGTTTCTGTCTCCAAAGGGCTTACAGTCAGTAGACGAGTGAGCGGAACATCATCAGAGTCTGGGGGTGAGCGCCATCATATGCAGGATGTGTGGGGGGCAGGGGAAACCGTGTCGTCGGAGGGGAAGTGTCGTTGTCTGCCACAAATAGAGATCTGTCCTGTTTTTGTCCCACATCCCACTTTGCTTTCTTTGATGTCATCGAGATAAAACGCCATGACATCAAAAGGCAGAAACCAAGCGAAAGGATTTATGTCCCTTTTATTCCCCCTTAAATGTGGACATGACCCACCTTCCTTCCAGCCCTGTCTGAGTGACACGGATTCTGAGCCCGGACGTTGGCACCAGAGACCAGGGCGAAGGTTACGGATGGGGTGTGTGTGACTTACACTTGAGTGTTTAGACACCCAACCAGGCCACTGACTTGGGGGGACAGAGCGTAAAGGGAGAAAGATGTGCTGACCCATTTTATTCCTTTTCTTGAGGCAAAAATTTTGTGTCCGTGGTGATTTACATTCAAAATGGTGTTGCACCTGGACGGCTGCGGAAGGGTGTGTCTTCCCACCTAGCAGAGAAATATCTAAAAGTCAGGAGGGCTCCTCCTCCTCCCTCTCCCCAGCACTCCCTTCCCTGAGTCATAGGCTAACCAGGGAGTTTCCAGATATTTTGTTTCCTTGCTTGCGTGGGGCTCATTGCGTGCCAGGCTCCATTCGTAGCTCCTTAGAAGTATTAAGTCATTTAATGCGCACAGATGACTCTGTTAGGCAGATGCTACAGTAGGCTCCGTGTCGCCAGTAGGAAGCTGAGACCCTAAGTGACGTGCTCAAGGCGCAGCAGCAGGACCTGGGTTCGCGGGCATGGGGGGGAGGGGCGGGGGCTCTGCCATGAAGGTGGCCGTGGTGAGTGTGGTGGGAGGTGAAGCTGCCACCACGCCTGCCGGTCTCCTGGTGATGCTCCCCCTGCACACTGTGCGCGTGTGCACGTGCACGTGCGCGTGCGAGAGGCGGACACAGGCGGAGAGGGGCGGGGAAGGCTTTGTCTGCACCCGCCCCCGCCTGCCGCGGCCCCAGGGCCTTTGCATGCCCGCACTGGGCCTGCGGCCTGCACCTCCCCCGCGGCCTCCGAGTTTGTTCCTCGCCTCCCGCGGGTCCTGGGTCCCATCTCACCTCCCGAAGGACTCCGCCGGCACCCAGCGCGGCCTCGCCCGCCCTCCCGGGCCCCCCGGGCCCTCTCCCTGTGCCCCGGGCCGCTAGTCCCCTTCTACCCCCCGTGCCTCGGAGTCGCCCCCACCCGGGGCGTCAGCACGCTTCGGGCGTGTGTTTACTCTCCGTCTGTCCGTCCTCAGCTGGGCCGAGTGTGGCCCAGCGTCAGGGGACACTCGGCGAATGCTCGCGGAATGAGTGGACGGTGTGAGTCCCCGCCGGTTACGTCCTGCCCGGTCCGCGTCTTGCTGGAGCAAACGGATAATCCTGCTGCAAAGGCAGAGCACGCGCTGGCCGGTCCCCTCTCCGGTTACAGCCCCAAGGGGGAGGTTCAAGCGCCATTCATTAGCGGAATGAAGAGCCCAGGGGGGTGGCTTACCCAAAGGGCCCAGCCGCTCAGGGGACGCGCCTTCTACCTTGTCTTAGGAAAGCCAGGAAAATGTGTTTCTCCCTCTTTTATGAGCCTGTGACTGCAAGTCGGTGGCATTTTTCTGTTGCCATTTATCCCGTCGCAGAAGGAGTTTTTGCTTTCTGTGTGTGCACGACGACATTGCCGTATGACAGAGTGACACCCAAAAGGAAGAAGGCCTGATAATTAGATGCCAATTTTATGTGTGTTGTTCTGGAAGGTTCTGAGTCCTCCCTTTTATAAAGTTTTCCGTAGAGAATACTTTTGGAGGAAATATGCTGTCTGTATGTCAGTATGCTGGTAATACCAGGAAAGCACAGGTTTGTAATGTGACAGAATTAGTAACTAGGACAGCATATGACGGATAGGATTACCCCTCTGCTCCCTGGGAAGAGGAACCAAACTTTCAGGACATAAATACTGACCAAGTAGAGGATCTCACATGCTACGGATGACGCCATCGTCCCTGTCCACCATATTTCTTTGAAAGGCGGACCAGCTCTACGGTTCTCCAAATGATGAAAGATCTTGGAAAGAAATTCAGGTGGTGATCCGACAGCCGGCATCCTGGCGACAGCTCCATCGCTGAGTAGCCACGAGGCGCTGGGTGAAACACCTGTCTTCTGACAACCTGTGTTTCCCAGCCTCAGAAACGGGGTCGCATTGAAAACCCGAAGTCTCATTCAGCGATACCGTTCTCATTCAACGCGACGGAAATGCGTTCGTCGACAGGGACGTCACGCCGGCCTCCTAACGAAGCAGCAACGTGCAGAATAACTCAAGTATTTACGCCCCGGAAAGAGAAGGGAACCACCTTCAGACCCGGCGGCCCTCCCCGGTCAAACGCGGCGGGGGGTCTTGCCCCAGCGGCTCCCAGGCCCCTCCCTCTCACGCTTCCTCGCATGTAGGGTGACACAGTCGCAGCGTGCGAATTAAAAACTGGGAACGGTCAAAGAAAGACAGGCACGGGCCTCAGCTGCCCAAAGGGACAGGTGCAGAGGGCCGTGAGTGTCACTGGGGGAGCCACAGTGCGTGTAACAGGGCGGCGCCACCTGCGGGTGTCCTGTGTTCGGTAACGGATGTTGGATGTTGGGGAAGGCAGTGGGGAACCCGGGGTGTCATTCACGCGATAGTGACACCGGCGTTCACCGCAGAAGAGCTGAAAACAGGTGGTCTCCAAGAGAGTGCGTCGTGACGGCAGTGCAGAGGGCAGCCTCCGCCCTTCGGTCCCCCTGTCCCCCTGTCCCTTAGCTCCCCGCTCCCGGGAGCATGGGCAGCGCCGGGCGGAGCTCGCCCTCCGCAGTCTCACGGGTGCCTGGGCGAATCTGGACCC
This sequence comes from Eidolon dupreanum, assembly GCA_028627145.1. Classification (NCBI taxonomy): domain Eukaryota; kingdom Metazoa; phylum Chordata; class Mammalia; order Chiroptera; family Pteropodidae; genus Eidolon; species Eidolon dupreanum. The sequence continues at coordinate 151,731,061 of CM053507.1, read as the reverse complement.
TCGTGATCTTAACCCACAAGAAGGAAATCTGCAGGAGCCACAGCAGGCCCGCCGGAGTGGTGTAGGCTGTGTGGCATGGAAGAACACGTCCCCACGAGCACGTGAGGTGGGGGGCACTGCCACCCAGCGCGTCAGACAGAGGCACCGCCAGCGACCGACACGGGGCTACACAGCTATGCGTCCCTTGGTTCCAGCAGCTGCCCAGGCTGTGACCCAGCCAAGACGTGACCCAGCCCACGGCGGTGACCGGTTCCCACACGGTTTCTTCTACCTGGCGGCCGTGAGTGTGGGTGTCCCGGCCTTGAACGCCCCGGAGTGCAGGATTCCAGTGCCCACGCCTGGCCCCTCCACCAGATCGCTCAGCAGAGCAAAGTGGACGCGGCTCCGCATCCCGCTTGGACTGGCCCCCTGGAGTCTGCCAGCCCACCATGGGCACACAGAAGCCGTTAGAACCACTGCCACTGTCCCTAAGTTGATGATCTTTCTGGAAGGCCGTTACAGGGTGTGGACCCCAGCCGGAAGCCGAGGGGTCGGGAATGCATTAACGAGCCGTCACATATTGTCCTGCCCCGGGAGGTGGTGTCCTGTGATGGGGAAGAGCATGGGACACATTTTGTTGGGGACATGTTTTGATGGGGCTTGTCACGTGTGCCAGAAATCAGTTGAAAGGAACTGACTTCAAGGGAGCAAGTGATCGTGGGCGTGACCAGGGTAAGGCAGCAAAGAAAAGTGAATGAAGTCCCCAGAGGGCAGGTGTCTGCCCGCCATGTTGCCGAGGGGACCAGGAAGCATGGGGTGCGACGACAGGAATCAACCCACAAATAAACCGACGCGCGTTCTGTGGACGCCGTTGCAAGGACGAGTCACTTACCTGCAGCTGATGAAACAGCTCCGATTTGCTTAAATCAAGGCAGCCATCGGCTCCCCTACCTGGGAATCGGAAGCAGGAACCTTACCTGGGAAAGAAGGTTCGAGTGATACCCCGGAAACGCGGTCCCCGTCCTGCGGTTTTGCTTTGCGTCACTCTCTTCCCGAGGGTCGCCCCGCGGGGGCCTTTGGAGGCACAGCCACCCCTGCCCCCAGGCGGCCCAGACCGCAGAAGGGTTTTGCGTCGGAATTTCACGAACAGCCCTGGAGTGGAGGCCAGGCCGGGCCAGGCCGGGCTTGCATCGTGGGCTGGGCACCTAGCGGCCAGGGCGCACGGGCTGCGGTCGGCCAGGCCACACTTCCCTGCTGCTCCTGGCTGGGACGCAGGGATCGAGTCTGTTGAGACCACTAAGGGGACAGAGGTGGGGTGCTGGTCCGCCAGAGAAAGGGTGGCATGTTCTCGCCTTAGGGAGAAGCGGGGCATCCTGTCCAGGCAGCCCCCCACCGCTGGGGCAGCGACGCTGAATGAATCCGTGACCCGGTTTTTGTGATAATTCCTTAGCCTGAACCAACCCGTTGTATGCATGTGCGTCCCTCTTCTCTTACTAGTCCTCACGGACACGTAGTAACGCTCTTGAATACGCGGCAGCGTCAGCCTAGCGGAGTACAGGGGCATGCCGGGGCAGTCAGCTGTCGTGTGGATGGGGTCGTAGTGCGTGCACCCCACACCCTTGCCAAACGCACAGAATGACACGACGCGGAGAGTGAGCCTAGTGTGCGCTGTGGACGTGCCTTCACGCAGGTGTCTCAGTGGCGACAAAGATTCCGCACGGATGCGGACGGCAGTGATGGGCACTTCACTGGAAGGTACGTGGGGACGTCCTGTACGTTCTGCTCAGTTTTCCTGCTGATTTAAAACGGCTCAAAAAAATAAGCATTCATTAGAGAGGTAGAGGTAGCCGTCCTTCCCCGATGATCGACTCCACTACCAGGAGCACTCAGCCAGGGCGGGAAGGTGTCTGCTTTGCTCGCTCTATATCCTGTACCTGTAACCGTGGAACTGGCATGTAGCGAAGGCCCCCACCCTCCGACCAGAAACCATGGGGGTCAGAAATGTTTGAGAATTAAGGACGTTTCTGATTTTAGAAAAGAAATAAGGTCCACACAACATGCCCAGCATGATGGACCGTCCCAGCTGAATCTGGGTCAGCACTCCACAAACACATGCATAATTCCGCAGCAAGAAGATATGAATATTCACACTGACACTATATATAGCCTCGCATCCGTTCAGGTCAGCTTCAGCCTCCAAATGAGTTACAAAGTATTTGCATTTGTTGAAAATTCATTTTTCTTTTCATAACTGGGGCTTGACAGCAAAATCGCCCAATTACTTATTTTTAAAGGCGTGATTAATCCACTGCTCCTGGAATTTGTCAGGGTTGGAGGTCAGGGTCAGAGGGGGATGTGTTGACAGTCCCCTTGGCAGGTCCTGTCCACTGCGAACCCTTTCCCCAGCCGTGCAGAGTGTCTCTGCTGCCCAGACCACCCCACCTGCCAGCGTCCCTGACACCTGCCGTGGCTGCGATGAGGTCTTCATTGTGTGGGACACAGCAGCGAGATTTTGTGAACCTGAGTACAAAGAGCGAGGAGGGGTCCTCGTCTGGTGCGGACTCCCTGTCACTTTCTTCCCTCAGACGTGCACCCGCAGACAGCAGACCTTTGCTTCTTGCTGTTTAAAATGCCCACAAGAGGGGTGCAAAGCAGGAAGGCGGAAGCCAGGCCCGATGCAGGCGACATCGCGCCCCGAGCTCCCCTCCTGCCCACCCCGCTCCCCTTCGTTCACCAAACAGCAGACGGAGCCCGCGGAGCACGAACGCAGGAGGAATGCGGGGCGCCGGCCGCTCCCTCTCCAGGCCCTGGCCTCTGAACGTCGCTCGCCATTTACCCCACAAAGATTAGCGCCGCGAACCCGAAGTCGAGGTGCGCGCCCGACAGTCGCGCGCTCGGCGTCGCTGTGGCCAGCGATTCGGTCTTTGAGGGATTGTCACTCATGGGAAGGTCGCGTCCAGCGTCCCACGCGTTTCCAGAAGTTGCCGCTCCCCAAGCCCACGCGGCTGGTGACCGATTCGCGTCCGGGGAGATGCTGCTGAGCCGCGCTTCTGAGCCCAGGGGGATCTCTGTGGTCCTTAGGCTGCCGGGGAGGGGCGCGGCCGGCTGGGCGCGGCGGCCCCGCGTGTCCCCTCCGGCGGCAGAAGGAAGGGCGTTCCTCCCCGCTGGCCCCCCTGCGAGCGGCGAGATGGAGACAGTGGGTGCGCGGGTGACGGGGGCGCACGCACAGCAGACCCGCCTGGCCCAGGACCCCCGCCTGTCCCTGCGGCCTGGCCTCGCGCTGCAGTCCAGCGGGACAGCACGGGGGACGCGTGCGCGCGCGCGCACACATGCACACACACATATGCACACACACACACACGCGTGCACACACACACCGATGGGTCAGGACGCCCCGTGCAGGGGTGCCCTGTCGGTCCACGCACCCCCCAGGCGTAGCTCGCATCAAACCCGGATGAACCCCAGGGCCCACGTTCCGCGCGTGGCGTCAGGCCGCGTGTCCCCCGTCCGGCGTCCTGGCCTTTTCTTCCCGAGCGGAGAGTGTCGTCGTGTAAGTGTCTGCCGCAGCCCGGGCCTGTGTGACGTCACGCCTGCGGTCGGGGCGAAGGGCCCCGCGGCGAGGACCCGCAGACCGGGCCCCGGCAGCCCCGGACGCGCCCGTAGCGTCGCCGTCCGTCCGTGCCCAGCGGCGTGGGCGTCTCCCCAGCAGCGGCGCAGGGACCCGAGGGCGGCGCTGGCGGGTGGCGGCCTGCGACCCCGTCGCCGCGGCAGCTGCCGCATGATCTGGCTTGCGGGGCGAAGCGGGCGGGCCGTCTGCCTTCCCCGGGCGCCCTTAGGTGGCTTGGGTCTGAGCGTCATCCGTGCTCCCCTCGTAACTCAGCTGCCGGTTTGCACCTGCGCGATGCACACTGACAGGTGGAGGTGCCGAGCTCTGCTCATCCTAATCGGTCTCGGGGCTGGGGGTGGGGGTGGGGGTGGGGGTGGGGGCGGGGAGGAACCCACCTGTCACCAGGCGCCCCGCCGAGGCGATGCGCCCCACGCGGGCAGCTTCTCAACCACACCTAGAAGAACATCTGTTTGGGGCGCATCTTGACTTTTTACTAAGTTGCCTTCTGTGAAACGTTTATCCTGAGACGGTACCTGCTGACTGATGAGTCTCAGCCCCTCCAGCCGCTCCTCCCCTCCTGGCTGCCTTTCGGGACGAGCCTGGGACAGTCGCAGATGGCCTGGAGAAGAGCGGCCTCCCGCATGGGTGGGTCTCCCAGCCCCGCCTCGCGCGGCGCGCTGCTCCGAGCCGGGCCTCATCGCCTGCGACCTCCCGCGCAGAACCCAGTTTGCTCCGCACTCGCTCCTGTGGACGCGCGGGGCTCTGCTTTGCTGGCCAGGTCCCCCACCTTACTTCCCTCAGCACAGTCTCAGAAACGTCAGGCCAGCGCCACCCACTCGCATCCCTTAGCCCACCTGGGTCTGGTCGCTAATTGAGCAGCATCCCACTGGGCTGGGAGAGAAGTCTGGGGACAGGTGACATGGGCCAGATTAATCCAAAGGAGAGAGAGAGAGAAAGAGATTGAGAATCGACGTTCCCAAGCTGCAGATAAGTGACACTTAGCTGCGAAGATGTGTTTATTGCCTTTTTCTTAGAGGATTATTTTATTTTCAGGTGATAACGATTTCTATTTCCATTATGGTTATAGCACTTGTGTAGTCTGTGGCCTGGGGAATACATTTGGGATTAAATAATCCCTTCTAACTCAAAATATTGTGATTCTGTTTGTCTCTCCCAATGATCCAGACATGGTTAAGAGTGACCTTGACACTGCGGGTTGTTTCTGGGGCACGGGGCGGGGGGGACCAGGGAGAAGCTGGCTGACATTGATTTTGTCTCCCCCGCAAAGCACATTTAAAAAAAAAAAAAAAAGAACCAAATGGGAGCAGGAGTTGAGAAACCCTGGGCAAGAACAGTGTTCTCTAAGACTGTCCACTCTCTGATGAACCCAAGGCGACAAGGGTTCGGGTCGTGAAATTTCTACTGTTTTCTGAAAACCCAAAGGTCTCTCACTCTTTGCTGGAGCGCGAAAGGGGGTTTTCCTTAGTTTAGGCGCCGTCCGTTCTTCCAGGGGTGGGGGGATGCGCAGTGGTGAGGCAGAGCAGCCTGGTGATCGGTGGCACAGGGTCCCCAGGGGAGAGGCCAGGAGGTCACGAGGCCCCATGCGAGCACTAGCCCCCCACGCTGCAGCCCGGTGGTAGTCTGGCCTCTCTGCACCCGGCCACCTGCTTCTTCCCCAGGCCCCCTTCTTCCCCAGCCCCCCTACTTCCTCAGCCCCCCTTCTTCCCCAGGCCCCCCCCTTCATCACCAGCCCCCTTTTTCACCAGCCCCCCCTTCTTCACCAGCCCCCCCCTTCATCACGGTCATTTCCGAGTCCACCCGGAAGGGTGAACACCCCGGCATGCGGCGGCACCCCTGACTGAGTCTGGGGTCAGCGTGAGCCCAGGCCCCTGGCTTCCCCAAGGCCCGTGAGCACTGGGGTGACTCTCCAGCCTCTTGGGAACCCAAACGTAACAGCATCAGTCCCACGTCCCGTCCCTCGAGCGGCAAGAGGTTCGTTGCTCCTAGGTAAAGGGCGGTGGTCGCAGCGGGATGTCCGTGCATCAGGCGAAGACGCGACGTTCCCGCAGGTCCGGCGACCCCTGGGTCTCCCTGAGGGCGCCCCCTCTCTGTCGGCTCAGTGCGGCCCCTGGGGTTTTCTCAGTTACCCCTGGAGCCCACCGTGAGTGTCGTGAGCAGGGCCGGTGGAGGGCCACCCGAGTACTGGCCGCGGCGAGTCCCTCCGTTTTCTTCCTGCAGGTCGGCTTCACAGTTTCCTGCACCTGGCTGTTCACCTCTCAGCTCTGTCCAAACAATGCGCAGGTGGTATCGAGCAAGGCCGGTTAGACTTTGCCCAACAGAGAAAGGCCAGGAGCGGGTCTCAGGCCACGGCTGGATGATGTCCTCCTCTCTGGGAACGGAGCCCTGGGCACAAAGGGTCCGTGTCAGCCGGGCTCAAAGTTTGGGGTGCACTGCTCCACCCCGGGAGCCAGCTGCAGAAGCAGGGTCATGGCCCCGGGGGTTTCTGCTGCAGTCGTCCGGGCCGGGGGTGTAGCGGAGCAGGCATGGCCAAGCACGACGTGAGTGCGGTGCGAGGTTCCAGCCTGCGTCGGAGCCGGCCCGCCTTCTTAAGTCCTTGTCCCCCGTCATTTTCTGAGACGCCCCTTCTCTCACGGCCACGCCCCTGGTTACACAGAACGACTCCCTGTGGGAGAAGAAAGGGCGAACTTTGTCATCTAGCCTTGGAAAGTGGCACATGCAGAGGCTTCCCTGTGTGCCTGCGAGACACTTCGAAGTCACTCTGTGGCCACGACACAGAGGACGGGCTTCGCAACGCCTCCCTCCGCGTTGCGTCCAACAGTGTCACTTTTGGGATTTTATTTCACTCAGGCACCTTGGGGTTTAGGGGAAATAAAGGAGCTCCTTCACTCTTATTTTTGCCTCAGAAAGGTCGGTGACCCTTGGACAAGGGTTTTTAAGCTGGAGAATCTGTGTCCTCTACCTAGAGAGCTACAGTTTCTAAAACCTCCCCCTTCGTCTCTGTGAAACTAAGTAGCTCACGCTTGAAAGGCTGGGCTTCCTTAGCTGAGAACTGAAATGCTAGTCTCTTTATGCTCATGTTTATTTCCGGGCAGTGAGCTTGGTTAAGCAAGAGAAAATAAAAACTTTGGATGAAATATGTTATTTATAGTGAATGCAAAGCATCATTATTATCAATTCTTGTTACAAAATCCACAGGGGGGAAAAAAACCCTTTTTGTTATTTAAATATGGCACAGATACATTGAGAAATAGTACAGATGTTAGCCCACAGCCTCTCAGCTGCGTCCTGGAGAACCGTTATTATGTTTCATTCTTATTTGGAATTACTTGTATAGGCTCTGTATTTCTGGATGAAATTCAAATCAGGGAACACCAATGAATTGAGATGATTGATGATATATATATGTGTGTGTGTGTATATGTATATATATATATGTGCACACTCACATACACATATATGCACACACACACATGTAATTTTGGAATTGGAATAGCAATAGAGATATTTATCTCTTAGAGAAAACTCCAGCAAGCTTATTGCCATGTGAGTGGGCTTGATGAATAATGCTTGTTACTTAACTAGATATGCCAAAAATGCACATAATTTGTTTCAGAGGTGAACCAACCTAGCCTTTGACCAGTATGTAAATTTGTTTTGAAAATATCTGTGTCATTCTTAAAATTCTGCAATGCGAATATCCCGATCTTTAAAATCCCTGGCTTCAAGCCGTATGCATTGAAAGGAAGCCCGTGTTTGCGTACTTTCCTCCCGGGCCTGTGTTTTGTGCTCTTCCATAACTCCCGTCTTCTTTTCAAGGTCTCGTTGATGGGAGGTTTTATTCACTGTGAGGACAGAGGGTAGTAGTGTGTACTTCGTGACCTCTTTGAATGCAGGTGGCACGCGCATGCGTGTGATGGGGACATGTTCGTGGCTTCTCTCCCATTCTTGACTGGTGTGGAGCCACTGACCTAGTCTGACCCTCCATTTTGGAGATGAGAAAATCAAGGCAGAGAGAGATGAGGCGATTCTCTGTGGGCGGTGGAGGTACAGCAGGTAGCCCCAGGCATTGAATCTAAGTTTGCTGTTTTGCTGAGTCCATACCCTACTTGTTGTCACAACACGGCCATTGGCTGTCCCCCTCCTCTACAATCAAATAGAATTGTCTTGATCATCTTCTTAATTTTTCTTCTATCCCAGCCTCAGCATGTGGACTTTTTCAAGCCTGGGTTAAAGGCGTTAACCCCCCGACTCTGCTTCACTTAGATCTCCAAATCAGCTTTCTTCTTTTCCCTCAGCCCCGATTCACCTGGATGAGTCCGGTCTCATGCTGTCACCTGTCAACAAAAGGCCGGTTATGAAGGTTTTCCAGGATAGCAGCTGCAATTCACTCTTCACAGTAATCACATCTAAGGGGAAAATGGATTGTCAGCTACAGGGCTATATCCAATATTACTTTACGGCATGGCCATTGGCCCTTCCATCTCAAAATGCATCAGGCAGTGCCTAAGTCAGCTGATGGAATACATTAAAAAGTGACAAAAAAAATACTCTCGAATAGAACAAATCCTTATTGACCATCTTCTGTGTATTAAGCGCTATATTTAGTGGCACAGGACAGAAAAATGGGTAAGATACATTCACAGTCCCTTACAGTCCTAGGAAGCTGAAAAAAGGTACAAATGCCCTTGAAAGAGAAAGACAATGTCCACAGGGTGACAGAATCTAAGAATCATGTGGTCAGAGGAAGAAAGTGAGATCTGGAAAAGCCTTCTGGGGGAAAAAACTCGAACTAGATGTTGAAGAATGAAAATCACTTTCGTGGGCAGAGGTGGCGAGGTGCGTTTGACCGGCATTCATCATGGATTGCTTGGAAGCGCACGTTCTTCACACTGCCACTCAAAATGTCGTTGGTGGGTTCTGCCCATCGTCGGTGCCGTTCCTTGAGGAAATACGTTTCACGCATCTCATTTCTCTTATTGAGAGAAAGCATTTAGAAACTCATGCATCATCATATGCTCAGATATCACAGACCTGTGCGAATGCGACCGGACCTGTGTGATCTGTCACTTACGGTTCCAGCCACGTGACACTTGCACGAGCATCCCTATGTGTTGGGCCGTAACAGGCAGGTAGAAAACAAACAAACAAACGAACTGCTCATGCACCACGGATAATTTGAGAGCCATGACTCTCGGTTGTTTAAGAACTTTTTTGCATGTTTTATCAGCACGGAGCTGTGTCTTGTTACTAACGTGTTTATGAAGTTGTCAACTGCTTCCAATTACGTTTTCCCATTACAGAGCAGGGAAAATTTATCTCTGTGACATTCGACAGTCTTCCAGGATGACAGTGACACAGAAGGGTTGTGGGAGGCACAGCAGGTGAGCAAGGGGAAGGGTGGGCTGAAGACAGGCAGACAGCAAGAAGCGGACGAGAGAAGCGGACGCCAGGTATAGTGTCTGGAAGTCGTGAGTGACAGTGTGGAGCGGGAGAGGGTCTCTCTCCGTGACGTCTTCCTGACAGGTCGCTCCCCAGCGGCACGTCTCACCCAGGGGCTGAAACGGAATCGGTCGTGTACTGTATTTTTGTTACTGTCAGTTTCTCTCTTTTGTTTCCATTCCGTTGTTGCTCCCTCTGTGGTGCTTCCTGATCGGAAGATGTCTTCATTCGGGGACGTTTTCTCTTCTCGTTTCAGAGGACCACACGCTTCATGGCCCAGTTTTTGTTCAGGAACCAAGTCACGTGATATTCCCGCTGGATTCTGAGGAGAAAAAAGTGAAGCTCACCTGCGACGTGACAGGGAATCCAAAACCTCACATCAGGTGTGTTGGTCTGTACGCGTGCATCGCCACGTGGTTTCTGCCACTAAGTCAGCAAACACTGATCACGTGAGACGCTTCCAGACAGGCATTGTGGGATGTCCCAAGGTGCTGACGAGACGGTGGCATTTGTGGAAAGTTTAGTACCCAACTTCTGTTTCCGGTAGTACTAGGAATTAAACAAATTAAAAAATTTTTTTTTAATGCATGAATAATCTGGCAGGAAAGTAAGAAATACACCAAATCATAAAGTAACTGAGTTTGGAACCCAGAGACAAAAACACTGACAGTGGTCAACGGGCTGTGTGGACTAGGACTTGGGTTTTGCAGCCTCATGGGGAGTGAGGGTCACAAGACAAATCCTAGACTCGACCAGGAGGAGAGGGTAACATGAGAGTGCCCCCCAGAATAGAGCTGAGTCCCGAGGGCCCACCCTCGGAGTCAACGTAAGGGACATGAAGCTCGCCTCCCTCCCACCAGGGACTATAAACAAAAGTAATGGCCTGTATCAAAGCTGGGTGCTAAGTGGCTTTCATGGCAGATGAGACGCAGCTGAAAGGGGAGTTAGTCAAATGCAAGATATATCTGAAGAAATCATCCAAAGGCAGTGAGGTAAAGACAAGCAAAATATGAGAGAGAGAGAGAGAGAGAGAGAGAGAGAGACAGGGACAGAGAGACTGAGAGACAGAGAGAGACAGAGGTGGAGGGTGGGGACAGGGATGGAGATAGAGACAGAGAGAGACTAAGAGAGAACATTTCCACATCTCTAATCAGAGATCCACGGGGAAAGGCAAGGGAGCCTGAGGCAGAGGTAGTATCGAAAGAGAAGACGAAGGGTTTTCCTGAGCCAACGAAAAATGCCCGACTGTAGAATTAGGAAGCCCAGGGAGGTGACTTTCAAGCAGAACAAATGAAAATAAAGCCTCATCTCAAACCATCACAGCGAAACAGCAGAACACCAAGTGGAAGACGCAGTTACAAAAAGAGCCAAAGTCACAATAGAGATGAGGTTCAAGGAGGTGACACATTAGGAGCTGACTCGTGAGCAGCAACAGAAAAGCAAGATAGAACAAACAAACTTTATTACGTCGAGAGGAATTGACTGGCAATTTTCTTTACAGCAGAAAAACTTTTTAAAAAGGAAAACAAGGTAAATATTTTTTTTAGTTGAATCCAGCATTAACCCCACTAAAGAAAAACTTCAAAGATATCCTTTAATCAGAGTAAAAATCATCCACAGTAGAACATTTGAGATATAAGAACAAACGATGAGGAAAACATGTGGTCAAGCTTAGTATTTCTTCATAAAAATCAATTGCACTAAACGATAATAAAAAAAAAAATTTTCCTGTGAAGAAAAGAGCAATTAAAATCATAATAATAGAGGTAAATTGAAAGGAGATGTACTACATAATGGATTACCCATATGGTTAAAAATAAGTGAAACAGAGTTGGACCCCTACCTCACAGCATATACAAAGATCAGTTCCAGTGAACAGAACCTACATAGGAAATTTACAACACTTTAAAAAGAAAATAGGCATATACATATTTATGACTTTGGAAGGAAGAAAAGATATCTCAAATATGACAGGAAAAGCACAAATAATAAAAGAAAATATGTAACTTTATTAACATTAACAACTTTTGTTCAACAGAATTTACTGAGATGAATACAATTACAAGCTTCCAACTGGGAGAAGATATTTTTAATACTATCACCAGCAAAGGACTGACAGTGCGAAGTGTTTAAAGAATTCCCACAAGTGTAAAAGTTAAAAACAAGGAACTTAATAGAAACAGTAGTGAAACACTCGACCAGGTATTTCTAAGAAAAGGAATATTGAATATCCATTAAACACATAAAAAGATTATCAGTGAGCAGAAATATATAAATTAACCCTAAAGTCACAATACTCTTTCAAACTTATTGGATTAACAGAAATTTAGAAGAAATTTAGGAATAATATAAATAGATACAACCAGGTGTGTTCGCGCCAGGTAGCTGCGTGCAGTGTGAAATGAATGAATTACAGCCTCTGCAGCAGGTGCATGGGTTCTGAGCGCACAAAGCCAGTCACAGAAAAACACACGGGGTGTAATTCCATATTTACGAAGTTCAAAAGCCAGTAAGATGTGTAGCAGTGTTTGAGGAGACTGACGTCCATGACAGAATCATTACGAAAATCAAGAGAATGAAAAACCAAAATTAAAGATTATAATTAACCATGGTGGGCGGGGGTGGTAATTAGAATCAAAATAGAAACAGGAGACTTCAATAGTAATAGTATTCCTTTTCTTAGACGGACCTTTACTGCCTCGTGGTTCTTCATAACTTGCTGATGTTGCCTCTATTCAAATGTAAGGTTAAAAACTTCACGCTGACAACCAATTCATAACAGCCTGTAAGAGCCAAGAGGACAAGAGGATGTGTCACCCGAGCTGTAGTTGAGGGGGGAAGAGATCGGTGTCATCGGGAGGACTCACGGAAGTGGGCTTCGGTCTGAGACCGGAAGTTGTGAGGGGTACAGCGGGTGGAGGGGTACAGCGGGTGGAGGGGTACAGCGGACATTGTTCAGATTTGTGTGCCCATTCATCTGCTCATCAAACACATCGTCCCTCATCAAGCTGCCGCCCGGTGTTTGCAGACTGGATTCTGGGGTGCGTGGAGTCGGCGCAGGAATTGTTTGGGGAGTGGGTAACTGCAGAGTTTCCCAGCCAAGGCCCCCCCGTGGCGGGTGTGGCCGGGGCCTGGGCTGTGTATCAGGATTGCAAAGCGTGTGTCGTCCGGGCAAGGGGTTCCAGCCACCGTGGGAAGCAGCCCAGTGTGCCAGGATCATGCTGGGTTTGAAGGTTCGAGAGGCGAACCCTGGCGGCCTGCCTGGAGGTGGAAGCGAGTGGGGCCGTACTCTGTGAGTGCACAGGGCGCCCAAGGTCTAGGCCGTCCAGGGGGAGGGGAGGGTGTCAGCAAGAGTTTCACGGAAAAAGAGGCCTTTAAATGAATCTAGAAGGTGAATGAATGATGGATAACGAAAAGAAATTGTTTCAGAAAATAAAAGGAAAAAAGGCAACAACGGCGACCCTCTGACGCGGTATATAGTGAGGGTGAACATACACCTCGTCATCCAAACGGGGACACCGTCAGTGATTGCTCTGAGACAGCCGGTGTGAACCCAGCACCGCCCAGCGTGAACCAGAAGGCGCTTGATTCTCCCTGTAACGCGTTGAATTCCAGGCCAAACCAAACGCTGTAAAATGCTTTATGTCACCAAAGGAAAGAAAGAAACATGCCGGAGGCGGAGTTCCACCGTGCATGATGATGAGTCACGCGGCCCCCGGTTTTAGTGGCCGACGAGCCTTAGTTCAGTCACCAGACATGGAAGCGAATTTCGCAGTGGCGTTCGGCAAGTCTGCCTTTGTTTCTCCCTGAACTGCGACCTTTAATTAACGTTACTTCTGTTTCGAGAGAGAGGGCCTTGCTTGGTTCCTTGAAATAAGCAAGGGAACACAACCCTCTCAAGTTTTTAAAGATGGCCAGGAGACGCGCAGAAGAAAGCCGTGAGTCAGATGCGCTCACCGTTGGTGGCAGTGGACTCACTTAGTTTTCCTCCAGGCCTTAGGCTGTTTCTCTGTCACACAAAAGCTGACTGGTCCCTGAGAGCCGAAAACTCCCTGCTGTGGAAGGGAGACCAGGAGAAGGCAAGAGGTTTTCGAACGTGTTTGTGGCTCAGCTTTCCTAGCGCTCGGTCGGAGAAGGGCAAGGCGAGCTCCCCACGGGCCTCGTCCCGCAGCCGACGGTGACCCTCAGACACCGCTGACCCCCCTTCCACATGCCCATCCCCTCGGCGCAGCCTCTGCTTGCCCTCTTCGCCTGCTCCTCGATTTTGAAAAGACTGACCCAGACCCAGAGAACTTTAAGAAGTTTTGACTTGCGCCAACTTCCCTTATATGAAATTTCCCAGAGGACGGGTGGCATCCCTTGTGACCCTCGGCTTCTCATTCCGGGCAGAGGGAGCGCTCACGGACTGGGTTGGAGAGCTCTTGCTGTGAGATTTGTATTTGACTCAGTGCGCGGACAACAAATTTCAACTCAGAAAGGTCCTGCCCTTTCTTTCGTGCCCAGTTGAAAGAGTGAGCAAAGAAAGAGGGTTTAGCTGCAACAAATCCCTCAGGTAGCTTCCCAGCTCTGTCCAAAATCACTATCTACTTTCCAGAGCTTCACAGTCTCCCTCTCTGGAGAAAATTGGTTCATGATACCCCAAAGAATTCAAAAATCAGCTTACCAATTTGCCTGGTCCTTCGGAAAATCTTTTATTTCCCCCAATGGGCATTATCTCTGTAGGACCATTTCTTAAAAGATTCCCGAAACCTTGAAAATAAATTGTGAAATGTTGAGTGTAGCAGAATGGAATAAGGTAGGGGTTCAGCCCTGTCTAAATTCAGTGGGAATGAGCAGGAATATGCCTCGCAATGGGAACGCAACTGGATTTCGCAGCGAGCACTTTATTTTCTAAATAATCCCTTTGCCTTTGCTCTTTGTATGTAAAAGCAGGCGATCGAGGAGATTAACGGACTCCGCGCAGAGCGTTTCTGGTTGAGGTGACTGGTGTAGACGAACCTGCAGAGGTGTTCTCATCATCCCCAAAACCACTTTTCTAAAAACGTTCACATGGCCTCATTCCTGAAAACTGCAGCTCACATTACACCGCAATTTCCTCTCGGAGTTCTTAGATTTGTCATATTAAATTGCTCAACCATCATTTGAAGTGAGAGTTATGGCTGAGACGTGATCAGCTGACTCAAAGAAACGTCTGTGGCAGGCAGTCGGCTCTAGAGATTCATGTGCACACACACCTGCTAAAATATAACGCGGCCGCTGGCTTTTTATCGCTTATTACTTTCTGGTCTGTGTCAGAACACAGAGCGAATGACTGTCAAGCCGAAGACAATGTCAGTTTCTAAGACCCATCTTCTCATGAGCAAGCGCGTGCAGAGCGATGTCCCATTTTGTGTGGCTGGCCTGCGTCCCCTCCTCCCCCCGCCCCTTAGGTTTCTCAGATCTTATGTTTCAAAGACGTAGATGGGAACAAACAGGCACTGCTGCACTGGGCTGGGCCAGATGCTTCGTAAATCGTGCATGTGCAAATCAGAAATGTCCAGCAAGGAGGCAACATATTTAGTCAAATCCACAGGCGTTTGTGGAGCCCATGGAGAGAGTCAGGTGCTAGGATGCGGAGGGTGGAGCACGGATATAGGTGACGTGGGCAGGTCACCTACTGCGAAGGCAGAATTCCTGTGGAGCGGAGCCTGGGGCGTCCGCAGGGGATGGGAGAAGCGTTTGATTTTGACTCTGGACAGTGAGGAAGACCTCACTGCAAGAGCCGTCCTTGAAGGCGACCTTGAAATGTGAGCGATCTCGGCAGAGAGGCATCATTCTTGAAAATTGTTTTGGCTGGTACCAGATATGCACAATCTTGAAACTAACTGGCGGCCGCTTTCCACTGAAGTCCTTTGCCATGGCACCCGAGAACGTCACCCATTTTTACTCTGTCCATTGCTTCTGGTCAATTTCCTTTGTGCTCCTGTGTCCTTATTTTTTGGTATGCCAACGTGCATGGGACTGTTGGTACATCAGGAGCTCCAGCTACGCTGTGCTCATCACCAGATACTCCGTGTAGGATTTGGGAGAGAGGGGGAAAAATGAGATAGTCGTCTAATCATATTAGCTCAGACGTTTCTAAATATTCAAATGACTTACTAGTTAAGGTAAGCTCTCTTTGGGATAAGCTCTATTGGCTGTTAAAAAAAAAAAAAAGATTTTGTTACTGAAGGTTTGCTTGTTTAAATGTGTGAGTCCCACTAAAACTAATTTATTGAGCCAAACCCTGTAGTCAGATCCACAGATGATCCAAGTAAACAAACAGAGGAAAGCCAGACAGACTCTCTGCCTCTGTTACCTCGTGGTCCATCTGCAGCTTCCCGGGCTGGTCGATGGACGTTTGAGAGCCGGCGGCCGTCTTCACGGTGACCTGTGGTCATGGCTAGTTTGGTCTCGGAGACAGCTCTAGACCGGCAGAGTCCCTTGGCTTTGCAATCAGCCATTTCAGCCATATTAGGGACCAGACCGAAGCAGCCGTGCCGCAATTTCATCTAATCCTCCACAATCTACCGGAAAGCGACCCATCCCGTCACCTGTAGAGACCCTTTAAAGAAAAGCTGCAGAGCAGAAAAAGGACTTTTACGGAGGAGCCCCATTCAAAGCAAGTTGTACAAGATGCAATGGGAAATTAAAAAAAAAAAAAAAAAAAAAGCAAAGTGTTCGTGGCACCATGAATAGCCCCCAAAACAAGGGTTAAACTTTTAACACCACGGTTTCCTGCAAAGGACGTGCTCTTTCCATGAGCATGTACGTTGTCACTGTTGCTGGGTGGATCTTTTCTAATTTTTTTTTTTTTTTTTTACCGTGGTTAAAAAAAAAAGTCATGGTGGTATTTCATGCTATGTATAGTTTTTATATATTTTGGACAATTCAGAAGTATTGATTACTATTACAAGGCTTGATCTCCCGGTACTTTCGTGCTGTAGGTGGAAGTTAAATGGGACAGATGTTGACATCAGCATGGATTTCCGCTACAGTGTTGTTGAAGGCAGCTTGCTGATCAATAATCCCAATAAAACCCAAGACGCTGGAATGTACCAGTGCGTAGCGACAAACGCGTTCGGAACAGTCGTCAGCAGAGAAGCCAGGCTTCAGTTTGCTTGTAAGTAGTAATTATGTCGCGTTGCAAATGTCACTTTGAGTTTTTGTACCATTGTACTGATAAGTCTGCAAAACGGTTTCTTTTGAAAAAAGAAAAAAAAAACATTTTAATCTGTTATATCATCCTGTTTACCCTTTCCTCATGTCTGGGAAATATTTTGTTTGTAGATAAATTGTAAATCTGTGTGGGCAGATGCAGCCTTTCGTATTTGTAATGATTGAGATGGTTTGATTGTACGATAGTTTGGTTATATGACGCTGTATACACACATAAATTCGCACACCCACTCAGATTTACACACATAGCAATTTCCATACACAATAAATTACACGTACACATGCACACACGAGAGAGTGTGTATAAGCACATACTTGAACTGCCAGCAACCTAATAGTCAATATGAAAAATATTTACACATAAAGCACAGTCAGAAAAAAACTTTGGTGGTCTATTATTTCTATAATTCTCTTTTTTTTTCTTATTTCATAAAATAGGAAAAGTTCAAAAACAACCACAGTAACAAAAGGCCAAGACAATGAAAGCATTACCTTTTATACTATGTCTTTTGCATTTTCAGTTTAGAACAATTAGAAAACAAATTGCCATCTCTTAAGAATACTATCTAGTAAAAGTTCATGAGCATATCAAAGAAAGTGAAATTTGGAAGTAGCAAGTGGAAAATAAAATCCACAGGCAAGAGCGTAACGGCCTTTGAGGATTGATGGTCGACTATGTTTTTAAGGGTTTATGTATTTGCATATGATTATAGATTTCCTCATGTAAAATCCCATCTCATATAGCAGTGCATTAACGTCAAAGGCTTTGTAATTATAAAGTCTGTTAGCGGTAACACTGCAGGATATTCTCATTAACAAAATCCTCTCCGGGAACTCGGCATCGCATGGACCTAATATCCAGTGCTTAATCTATTATTGCCATTCGGTGGCATTTTTATGAGCTGAGAAATGAATTTTCTAAGTGCTGGGTATATATGGGATTCCAGGGTTACTTTGTTTGCAAATGTCTCCTGAGAGCCTTGCACATACCCTTAGGTGTGCAGAATAACCGGAGGGTGACCTTTCTGTCACAGTGCTGCAGGAGCGAAGCTTTCGCCTCTCTGGGTTTAATGCGAGTCTGATATCTATACTTACTTTACAGTAATGGCAAGTATATTTCGTGGGACTCGCTTTGGAAAATAATCATGGAGTCGTTGACTCGGGGTAGGGGAAATCTCTCTCTCCGATGGCTCTCATACTTCTTCGA
>CM053507.1:151693136-151713111 GCA_028627145.1 Eidolon dupreanum | reverse complement strand
TTAAGTCAGGAAGGGAGTCGCTGCAGAGGGAAGTCTGAGGTATGCACTGTCACGAGAGGGCACGTGAAGGACCACGAAGCTGGCGTGTGAAGATCGGGGACCGTGACTTAGCAGCAGCTCCCAGGCGAGCTTCGGTGGGCCCGGGGAAGGGACTCAGAGGGACGTGGGACAGGGTCAGCTCTCCGCTGCCCGTGCTGGCCACATGCTTTGCTGAGGCACGCGGACACGCTAAAACGGAAGCTCCGTGCCCCGTGGGCACAGGGCGGCACTGGGCAGGGAGAGCAGGTGGCTGTGCAGAGAGGAAGGCAGAGGCGAGCAGGTGAGCAGGTGTGGGCCGCGACCTGTGGCATCCCCACCTGGCGGCCAGGCAGAGCTCAAAGCGGACTGGCGTCTGGTCCTCGGCCGCAGCCAGCGTCTCCCAGAGGCCCTCTGATTCTTACGTCATCCTTCTAGATGCAGCGGGGGGAAGAGGAAGACACACGAGCGTGATCCGGTGGGTGTGTGCGCCGGCGTGAGCAGCCGTGTCCCTGTGGGGGAGGTGTCAGCGAGGACACGCGCCCCCCGCTGCTTGGCTCCGACTCCCGTCCGCGTGAAGGGACGTGCGTGTGTGTGCACACGGGCCGCTAGGTCCCGGGGGGGACATTAACGTAAACGGAGGGACGCGGCTTAGGGACCTGCCCTGTCAAGCCCAGGCAGGTGAGGAAACGCCACTGGGCGTCACGCGTCCGTTCAGCCGTGAGACCTGCTAAGGGACGGAGGTGTCAGGGTGCTCCCTACCCTGAGAGGCGCTGGCACCCGGGGTTAACAGCTGCCTCCAGGCGGACGACAGATGGGCAGGTGTCCAGGCGTCTGCGAGCGAGCAGCTTCCCGTATGCAGACCCCTGACAGGTGCCCACGGGGCCCTTGGCCACCGTCCCGTCATCCACCTTCCTGCATGTTACTGATTTTCTTTTTCGAGCCAGTTATCGTGTGTTTGGGGTTTGGCCTCGCGGTTTTGATTTGAAGCAAGAACAGCCCCCAAGCCAGACCCCCGAATCCTAACACAAAGCATCGTATTTGACCTTTACACAAAGACGTGCTCCGGCGATCGTGGACAGGAAGGGCTGTGGGGGCGGGGCGCGGTCACACGCAGCCCGCCCCTGCTGCCCCTGCCTGTCTCCACGCCGCGCCAAAGGCCTGCGCTTCCGCACGACGCGCCGTCCTCGCTGGACGGGTCTCATTCGAGAGGGATTTGTAGGTGGCAGCCCTCGAGAAGTGTCACTTACAGTGCTGGTCCTCAGTGTGCATCGGCCAGGTAGCACCCCGGCTCCTAGCGAACGCCGCCTGGGCTCAGAGGGACATGCAGGACATCATCGGGCTGTCACTGTAGCTACCACGCTGACCTATGTCCCAGATGACCTCAGCTGACTCTGTGGCTGGTGGTCCCAGCAGCCCCGTCCTACCCCAAAGAACTCAGCACCTGCCACCAGGCAGAGGACGGCTCACTGGGGTGCTTAGGAGAAAGGCAGGCCCCCACGCCAGTAAATCCACATCTCTCGTGACGAGGCCTGAAAAACGTACATTTGTAATAAAAAGCCTCGTTGGTCCTCAGACACCACGGAGCCTGGAAACACTCCATTTTCAGAGATGGCCTAACTCTGACCACATCCAGAGGCCCCTGTGTTCGTACGGCCCAGGAGCTGCGAGTTTCGTGAAATTCACCTTTCAGTGTCCGTACGGCAAGCGACGCGGAACGCAGCCATGACATTTCTTCACGTGACATGTGAAGAGGGCTTGAACAGTCACAGTGAGAGACCGCAGACTCCATACAGCCTCAGTTTTGCCTCTTGACCAGCAAAGCCCGGAAGACGCACTATTCAGCCCTTTCCAGAAAAACACTTGCTTCTTCCATCTCATGATTTTTCCCACCCCGGCAGGGTGTCGCCTAAGCCGGGCTGCGTGCAGCTTCCATCGTGCCTCGTGCAGCCCTCCGGTGCGGGAATTCCCGCCTCCTCGAGTCTGACGTCGAGCTGGAGTGAGTCGGGGGGGGGCCTCTTCCCCAGGCCCCCAGCCTCACCTCGGCGTCACAGGGTTGACCCCAGCACGTGGGCACTAGCTGAAAATGCAGAGGAACACAATCGGATCGTTGGGAGAAGAGGAGACAGTGACCCGGTAGACAAGGGACCGTGCAGTTGGTTCGGTTCTGCAGAATCTGGGGAGGCCTCATGCTGTCGGAACCAGAGCCGCTGGGCCAGGGAGAGCCTTGGAGCACCAAACACGTCCATGGGAGTTTGCCAAAGCGCCGGTCACTTCCTAACGGCCCACTGTCACCAGCCGCGATCGGCCGAGCTGTCCCCCACTGAGCTTACACTCCTCCAGGCTGCAGCTTCTTCTTTTACGAATATATCAATATACCTATTTATATATTCGTATAAATACATAAAGCACAATTCATTTTTTTTGAAGTTGTCCTGTGTATAAATTTTACCCTGATTTCATCTGGATAGGAAAATATTTTTTTATTGTTGTTCTTTTGTTTGTTTAAATTACTTATTTAAATTTGGTACACAGAAATACTTTTTTTTTTAGTCCTAACTTAATTCTAATTTGTGTTTTTCAATTAGAGATGCATTCCCTATTGTTTTATATTAGTTTCAGGTGTATAGTATAGTAGTTAGACATTTACGTAATTCATAAAGAGATCTCTTGATCCGTCTAGTACCCGCCTGGCACTGCACATCATTATTACCACATCGTTAACTGTGGTCCTGGTGCTGCGCTTCACACCCCGGTGACTGTTCTGGAACTTCCAGCTGGTTCTTCTGAATCCCTTCCCTTCTTCACCCAGCCCCTCACCCCTCTCCCATCTGGCAAGCACCAGTTTGTTCTCTCTATCTCTGAGGCTATTTCCATTTAGTTTGTCCATTTATTTTGTTCTTGAGATTCCACATAGACGTGAGATCATATGGTATTTGTCTTTCTCTGACTTATGACGGAATTTTATAACAAGGAAAAAAATCGTACTTTCCCTGTCTTTGATAGAAAAAAGTTCTCAGTGGAGTTGACTTAGGACCACAGATCTGCCTAACGAGAAGTGACTTTGTATCTTAGTCTCGAATCCTGCAAAATGCCGACAGTCTGTGGCTGACCGAACACGGAGGTGTTTTCTTGGTAGCCAGAAGTCATGCTCTGTGTCCAGCCCATCAACGGTTTCTTTCTGCTTAGAAAGAAAGTTGCCGTCACACACACACACAAGCACACACACACAGCAGACGGAAAGGAAACTTTCTCGCCAGCACCAGAGGGCACCGTTCCAGGCTCTACCTAAAATTCTTCCCGTTGTAACTGGTCGACAGTGAGGAATGCCCGCCATCGCCTGCACAGCATAAACAGCACAATGATGCAGAGTCTTTTCAACTGGAACTTTTTTTTTTTTGAAAATGCGTTGGAAGCCACCCATCCTCTGCGTGGAATTATTCAAGGCTATCTGCGTGTTTGACTGAGGATCAATCAGAAATCAGTAACCAGCGGCAACATTTGGCTGTTAACTCACAAGAACTTTCCACACTGGGCGCTTTCATCAGAATACATTTCAACCTAATTAGATGTCTTCCGCTGGAACCAATTATTTCTGGGCGATGATTAAAGGTCTTTTTAACAGGATCAACGCAAATTCTGACCCATGGCGTCTAGGATAGGAAGGAAAAGTTTGTCGTTGGAAGGGCTAAATGCTGATTACGATAGGTCCCCTGGCAGAGGGACAGTGGCCAGAGCATGTGCACACCAGGCACTCGCAGACCTGCGAAGACCCACCCCCGTGGAGCTGGCGACGAGCAACTGAGCTAGGTGAATCCTAAGGAGAAGGAAGATGATTGTGCATCTCGCTCCTCCTGTAGTCATGGAGCATGATATAACCTAGAACGCTCTTTCCACCAAGACGGCAAGCCAAGATCTTGTTGAAACAACGTAATTATCTCCCCTGACATTCACGTGAGCCCGATAAGGGCCGTATAGATTTAGCAAATCGTTTGCCGTTGGCAATTTCAATCATGGATAAAACGACTCCTTTTTTATCTCATTCTCTCTGTAAGGGAGTTTCTCGCCTTTCGTGACACTGAGATTTAAGTTTCTTAAGACTGCCGCGCACCCTGACTCCTTCCTGGCCATCCATTCTCCACCCTTGGGGTCCAGAGAAGACGCAGTCCCTTAACGGCTGCATCTCTCTACACCAGCTCGGTCCTTTCTTGCTTTTGATGTAAAAGACACACGATGGGCCAATAAGCTTTGGGAATAATATCAACCTCACTAATGGGGAAAGGCACCTGTGTGCTTTGATGCTTTTTACGTATAAGACGGGCAAATGATCAACGCTTGACAAAATCTTTGGTTGGTGGAATACAAAGAAGATGGTGGAAAACACATAAAATTGGGAAAGCGCTGTTTCTATGGACCAGCAATTCTATTTTTGGGTGTTCAACCTGGAGGAAATGACACGTGTGCTGAGGTGAGCTCGCATACCTGTCCATTATGCTGTTGTTTGTAATGACAAAATGCACAAGCAAATTAAAGAATACATATGGCATGATTTCACATGTAAAGTTAGAAATGGAAAAAATAATACCTTATAATGGTAAAACATGAAAATGCACACTCAACATAAGCGCTAACTTGTGATGGCGTTTGCGAGGGAGGGGTCCGGAGTGAGGTTATGTGATAGGACTTTAGCCATCTGTATTGGTAATATTTTATTTAGGTCATTTTTTAAAAAAGTATATTCAGAGGGAGAAGAGGTTAGAGGTGTATGAAAAAAACGTTAAAGACTGTTCATTGTAGAAGTAGGAATATAAGTATTGGTACTTTTTTTTTTTGTAGCTTTATATATCTGCTATCTCAAATTTAAAGGTCAGAATTCTTCCACATGGTCAGATACCATAGTCAGGATCATCTGGCCAGTGGATCTGATTTCCTGCCTCTCTCCCAGATGTTGAAAGGTAGATAAAAAACCTTATTACTAGTGATATTTAACCCATTTAATCCCAATACTTTCTTTTAAGGAAAACGCTCTAAGGTAGAATGAAATAAATGCTTTATTTCCTAATGAATGCTTATCAATCAGAATAAACAAAATAAACAAAAGAAGGCAAAACAGAATATGACTCCTTGGCTTCGTTAATCGTGAAGCACATAATTACTTTCTTTTCTGGCAATTCAAAGAGACTTGTGTTGTACTGATTCGGTTTAATTGAACTTATTACCACAAGCAGATAATAAGAATTATATTGAAGATATCCATCTGGCTGGCACTGAAAACCTCACACGTTTCATTCTTCACGGCTGTCATAGGCCATACTAATTGCTTCATTTCAGCTGTTTTACAATCAGTGTGATTTAGCTATTAATGTGATAAAATCCTTACGAGGGAAAAAGTCGAAATTAAAAAGCATAGATCTCGGACCTACCTCTGCACCCACTTCTGAACGCATTGCCGGCATTATTAAAGTTATATATTTTTCAAAGACATAAATAAAAATCCACCTCTTTCTCACCTTTTCAGGCTGTGTCAGTCATGTGACATCTGGCCACCCCCCTCCTGAAGGGAATAATGGTTTATGTCGAGCTTTTCAGCCCGCAGAAATGTTTAAAGATCAATGGAGTTTGTGTTCACCTATGGTGCGTTTTCTTTTTTTATCGATTCTAAAGCCAAGGTGGGTTTTAGATGGCCAGTGACGTCATAGGCCAAGAGGGAAGTAAAACGAGGCACGCTTATCTTCCGTTCCCGAGTATCAGAACTTCCTGTGGTTTGAGAATGTCGCTTCGTCATGCGGTGGGGTTCGTGTGACGTCGGCTCTCAGAAGCAGGGTGGTTGGGGGGGCGGGGTTTGTGTGTCTCAGTCTGCTTTTAAATTATCCATCTTTTTATTTTAGAGGTGGAACCAACACTTGGTTCTACATCTGTAAAGGGTGCTTTGGTCTGTTACAAACGCTGAGCCAGAAAGGAGACGTGTCAGGATAACTCATGAGTGACCGTCGCCGTCCTTTCTTGGCATCGTTTTCCGTGCCAGAGGCAGGATGGGTATTTTCCTCCTCCCCACCCCCCGGGCCGTGATTGAATTTCTCTGGCTGTCATAGGCAATCAGATCTAAGAAAACCGGCCAAAAGACTGTGGGCCTTGAGGTCAGATACAGAATCTGACCAAGATGAAAGCGAGTTAATTAACATCTCCATCATCTCTCTCTGATTTACTCTAGTATGATCCATTTCTAAAAGGTTAAAATGGTTGTCTCTTTTATGCAGCCGTTTGAAGAGCCCCAAGCAGGCGACGGATGTAGGCGAGGGAACGTGAGCGGAACGCTCCGGGCCCCCAGGCCCCTCGCGTAGCCTCCCAACAGCGATCAGTGTACAGAAGCGTGAGAGGCATTACACAACGCCCGCTTCGAAACTGTCCCAAACTGGAAAACATGTCGCCCGTCGTCATGTGAATGTCCCCTCTCTCTAGAACTTGTTGTAGATGCAGGTAGAGCTCGGGTTCTATCAAAGTGTCCCACCTGAAGCGCCTCCTCTTCCAGGGAGGCCTTCAGAAGCCACGCCCCCGTCTCTCCTGACACG
Source organism: Eidolon dupreanum (assembly GCA_028627145.1). Taxonomy (NCBI): domain Eukaryota; kingdom Metazoa; phylum Chordata; class Mammalia; order Chiroptera; family Pteropodidae; genus Eidolon; species Eidolon dupreanum. The sequence goes on along the minus strand of CM053507.1, from coordinate 151,706,527 downwards.
GCCAACATGTGTCTGTCTCCGTTGGCTTTGCCTTCAGCCTAAGGAGCGAGCGTCTGGCCACCATGCTATTTGCACTCACGCTTCTCAGTGGGTGAGATGACGGGAATCAAATTCCAGAGGCCAGGACAGGTGATGTGGGGACACTCTGGTACAGTCTAACGATGAGAGAACAGTCCAGAGATACAGAAGACATGGCCACCCCCCCCCCCCCCGGACACTGTGGGCCGTGGACTCAAGCAGCAGAGACTCCCAGGTGCCTTTTAACATATGTGTATTCCTGGTCCCTCCCCTGGACATGGACACACACCTCGGGGGGTGAGGCCCGGGAATTTCCATGGCTAACACGGTTCCCCAAGGAAGGCCTGCACACAGCCGAGGTTGAAAACTCAGCCTGGGACTGGATGTCCATTGGCAAAGAAACAGAGCCAGCACAGGGCGGGCACAGAGGGGGCAGTGAGCAAGCAACAAACGGGGAAAAGCCAGACCTGGGAACTAAGACGAAGGAGAGGGCCCCGGGGGAAAGAGGTAAAGGCGCCCCGTGCAGAAGGAATTTATCTGATGGTCCAGCACAGCCAGCTCAGAGCTCGGAGGAAGTGCAGGGGCGGGGGGCGGGAGATGAAGGGGGGAGACAGAGCAGCCAGAGAGGAGGCCACCGGAGCTGCCTTGTACTCCAGGGACTGTGGTCAACACAGAGGCTAACGTGCGATTCTTTGTAATGGAAAGAAAAGAGAGTCCATCAACTGTACCTTTGTATCTTGACACCAAGTTCAGGGGCAATCGTACACATTCTAAGGGCATTTAGAAGGAAAAGGGGTTATCACCAGTAGAGGATTTTTAAAAAATATTTTTAAGTATGGGAAAATCCATGACATTTGTAGAAATATTAGGAGGGGAAAAAAGATAATCTAATTCAGAGAGGTCCATACAAATATTTTTTAAGATTCTATCTAGACATTCATATATATATATATATATATATATATATATATATATATATACACACACACACACACACACACACACACACACACACACACGTGTGTGTGTGTGTGTGGAGGGGGTATCTCTGTGTGTTTATTTTAAATCTGTATCTACCTGTCTTTAAATCTGCAAATAGTATTCTCATCACAAAAGTGTCATGCTGTACACACTATTTCGTAACTTCTTTTTTCATTAATGTCTTTCCACCAGCATAGATTTTTGAGCAAGAAATAAGGACTGGCCTTCCTTTCTTTCTCCTGCAAGTCAAAATAGCATCAGCAAGACTTTCAGAAAAAATCTCTTGCAATATCAATGTGGGTGAGAGAGAGGGAGAGGCCGGAGGGTGGTTTGGAGGGTTGGTTACGACGTCTCACCTGCAGAGTGTTGATTGGGAGGTTGGTGTCATCTTGGAAGGAAGGGTCCTGGCTGTCCCTCTGCCCCCTTTCCACCACCTTTTCCTGTTACGATTTCTTGCCAGTGACGCCAATATTACCAATAGCACACTGGGTAGATTTTCTGATCACAGGAAGCATTCCCGAATGGATGAAATGACAGAATCAGAGTTCGAAATGACCTTGAAAAGATGATCATATGAACCAAACATAACAAGGCTAATCTTAATAGTGGTGAACATAGAGATTTGCACTTGGCCCCAAAATTCAGGATGAAGGAGTCGAAGTTTAAGGTCAGGCTGTGTGTCAGGTCATAGTTGACTGGAAGATCACCAATGAGTCAACAATATTCGTGCTTTAAAAAAAAATTAACCCTATAAATTAACAGAGCGCTTACTGTAACACCAACGCAAGCACCCCTTGGGGAGGCTCGTGTTCTTATCTTTAGACTGACAGTAGAATTTAAAATCAGCCTGGAGGACAACAACAGGGGGTGAGACCGGAAGTTCAACTGGAGAGACTGAGGTTGGTTAAGCCAAAGAAGAGGATTCACAGAAGACGGGGCGGGAGGAGCCGTCAGTGTCTTTCAATATTTACGGAGCTTTTAGACTCTCTGATGTCAAAGGGCACAACCAGAATAGCTGGGCAGTGAGCGGTGGGGAAGAGGGTATTATTTATGTTCAACATAAGGAGAAAGTTACAAATAATTAGACCATGCAGAAGGCGAAGCGAGTGCTCCTTCTATCCTTGATGCTGTTTAGTTCCAGATAGTCCAGATGGGCTCTATACTGGGAGACACTCTAGAGAGAGTCCAGCGTCAGATGGGCGTGTGTGGTATGGGTGGCCCGTAGGGGCATTTTCCGGTCATTTTAGCATCTTCAGAGCCAACGCTAGTGACTCGTAAACACTGAGCCCTGAGAACTGCCCAGCACTGAAATGTCATTCTATGATCTTTGGCTTTGGAAACTGATTTCTGCCCCTGTGTTTTTCTACCCCTGAGCAAAGCATGTCTTGGGTTGAATTCTGTCATGTGGACTTTATTTTCTTATTGCAGTCTTGCGGGTTTTTTCCTCCCAGCATGAATGTATCTATAATCAGCAGTGCAGAGTGGGTTGAAAAGGTTATTCTGCTAATTATGAGTAATCTGTTCTTAAAATAGAGTCCGAAGAAAAGTCTGTTTTCCATTTAATCGTATGTCGGAGGGAATCCGATAAACAATATCTTCGTTCGTAGCCTGAGTGTTAAACCCTTGAGAGGCAAGTCGAGGTCATCGGGCAGATAGCCATCATCGAATGACAGCTTTGTCACTGACACAGCTGAGAAAGGAGACTATGCAGTGGCCTTCAGCAAGAGTGGACCCCGCGAGGCTGACCTCCACACTAGGGAGACCAGACCTCGGCCACCGTGCAGTCTCTCGGGTCTCATGACCAAACTTACGGAGTTGAGCCCGTGTGCGTCCTTCCTCATGGCCCCCAGGAGAAAGATTGGCCTGGAGCCAGGAATCCATCATGGTTTTTTCTCAAAATCGCCTATAGGTTAAGGAGGAGAGAGCAAGGGGGGTGGGAGCAGAGACGTGTTGGGAAGTGTCGGGAGGGTTCAGATGTCACCTACAGACCAGAGGATGCGGCCGGTGACTGGAACCTGCTTGGTTTGTCTGTGAGCGTGTTTAAAACTTCGAACCGGAATGCTTTTAGATGGGGGGGGGCACATGTCCTCCAGTTGAGCCCAAACCTTATCACCCCTATTATCTCACCTCCCTGAACCCCACCTTGACGACCCCTCCAGGCTCCCTGCAAGCATTGGACACGCAGTAATACGTGAGTCCCATCACATTGTGGAAAAGGCCGGCCTTTTGATCATTTCCAATCATTAAATTATTGACTAGATGCAAATTGACCGGGATGTGAGAAGGAGACCCAAAAAGGGAATCTTCCGGATCCCTCCATGTGTAATCCTGCGCGTGACCTGTATGGAGTTTCACTCGCCCGTCTGTGCGGGAGGCCATCCGGCCGTGGGAAGGGAAACTCCGTTATCCGAGTGGACGTGGTCTTCTCGGGAGCAGCCAGTGGTTAATTGCGACAAGAAAACACGGGTCATCATCTGTGAGAAATCTGAAGCAATTTGAGGCAGGTTGTCACCTCTTACCGGGAAACAAATTAGTCCTGTCTTCAAAAAGGCTGACTTCTTCAGCCGCTGACTGGGGAGTCCGGTCCTTGGCCTCAGAAACGGGGTAGAGTGTGGATTAATGGCCCTAAAATAGCGGTCATGGAATGCCTGCGAACTGATTTACTCATTTAATGGATATTTCCAATGGATTTGACTAATGTGTTTGCGTGATGAAATTTGTGCTAAACTTCAGCTCTGGAAAAGAAGGATGCCGTCTTCCAGCCGAAATCATTACTGTGCCAGTCCGTTTGGGGAAACCGTATGAGGGAGAAGCCATAAATTACAGATGTGCAGCTCTTTCCCTGGCTAGCTCATCTTCACAGACTCCCTGCCAGCCTGGGCGGGATCATAGCTCAGCTGGAGAGAGAGAGAGAGAGAGAGAGGGAGAGAAGGAGGGAGAGAGGGAGAGAGAGAGACAAAAACAGTAGACAGCATGCTGTGTTATAAAGGTTGCAAAGAGTAAAAAGCTTGAGAGGATATAACCTACTTTTTCTAAATTTTGTGAATACGGCAGTGATTGCAGGCCAGTGGAAAGGCCAGGAAGCCGAGGCTCTGCCCGCCAGGCGCTGGGCCCAGCTCTCTTACCTGCCCATCGTGTGATGCTACATGGACCCTATCGCTCCAAATTCCCGGTTTCTCACCTGTAAAGTGAGGAGCTTTGAACAGAGAGAGCTTGGACCTCTCCCAGTTCTAAAGTTCTGTGGTTCGATAAAGAAATTAGTTGGGATAAAGCGTGAAAGCCCTCTAATTTCCAATTTCCGTTTCACTCAGCAACAACAGCAAAATCTATCGGGAGGTATTCTCACTCAGGCCCCCCGAGAGAATGAGATGAAATGTCTCGTGTGCTAGAGATTTGCATTACACGAGCATTTATTTCACTCGAGTTCAGATTATGACACTGAAGGAAGGGAAGAGCCACAGTATCAGGGATGTGGGCAGTTTTACCTACTCGTCGATCTCGGAGGGGTCACGAGATGAGGGCATGAAGGGACCCTGGGCTCAGTTTGTCTCAGCCTTCACGTACCTCTTAAAATGTGAGCATCTCATCACACTGAACAGGACTCCAGTGTTTGATGACATGTTGATTCTTCTACACAATATGGCACCAGACACGAGCCAGCCACTTCAGAGGGCACGTGGCCAAGGAAAGCTGGAGTGAAGGCGCATTCCCTGTTACACCACTTCGGTTCCAAGGCAGCGCCTCCCTGTGGGATTTTTCAGGACAGTTTTCAGTGTATTAAACTTTTGCTCTACACACTGACTTTAAAACTGAGCCCCGTGTAGACAGATCAGAAAGCAAGGAAAACTTGCGCGTGAACATTCAAAGCAGCATTGTTCCTAATAGTGCAAAGTGGAACCAACCCAGTGCCCACCAGCTGATGAAGGGATGGACCAAGCGTGATCTTTCCACGCAGTGGAACCCTACTCACCCATAAAGAAGAGTGAAATATCGATACGCTACCGATACGTGCACGAACCTTAAAAATATGATGCTAAGTGAAAGAAACCAGAAACAAAAAGCCACATATTATGTAATGCTATTTATATGCAATGTCTAGAACAGGCAGATCCATAATAGAAAGTACATTAGCTGTTGCCGTGGATGGGGGAGGGCAGAATTGGGATTTCTGTTAGCACTCATGGCATGGATGGAGTTAGGTAGTGCCCATGGTGGCACCAAAAAAAAATATTCCTGAATTATATACTTTTAAAGGGTGAATTTTGTGTTATGTGCATTATATCTCAATTTAAAAGGGGAAAATAGGTAATGACTTATCGTGCTCACCAAAAAAATAAAAGGAAGAAAGAAGGAAAAGGAAGTAAATTGCCCAGCTGTGACGTCCCGGGATGAGGTACCCCCAGAGCTGGAGAAGTTGGTAGGGAGCCCCAGCTTCGCCACTCCTGGTAACTGAGGTGTGTCTCCCAGCCTGCTTACACTGATGACAGCCCTGCACTCTGCTCCCGGGGGACCCCGTTGGGGAAGGCTCCCGCCACCAGCCTTCCGTCACTGCGGACTCCTCTACCGACTCCGAGCCCCTCCCTCTCTACGCCTGTGACACTGTGACAGATGTTAGCACCAGGTCACTGGGTGGAGACGTTCTCTCTGTCCTGGTCCTTCCGTTCTCTTCCCCACCAACACCTGGCAGGGAGAAGAACGCAGGGTTTGTGACAGACAAACCAGGTTCAAATCCCAGCGTTCTCGCTTATAGTTCAAAGGGAACTTGTAAAATGGGTAGAACGGGACTTACTGCATGGGATGTTCGGGAAGACTAAATTAGATCATGCATTTAAATTAATTAGCACCTAGCAGCACACAAATGTTTATCCCCTCCCATCTCTGTTGCCCACAGCACCTGGCCAAACGGCCGTAATTCTTCTGTAAACATCTCACCTGTGCCGGTACACGCTTGGCTTCGCAAACAAAGCCCTTCTCGTGTGCTGCCTCTACCTTTTCCTCCCAGTTCCAGCACTTTCTCCCAAGCTCTTCCCTTCATGGGGTCCCGTCACCGGACCAGTCATCCCGGGGTTTGACCCTGGGAGCGTATCCAATGACTGTCTCGATACACCTTCCACATCGCTCTGTGTAACTCTCTCGTTGCACCTGTTATATTTTTAGGAGACTCTATTTGACTCCCACTTGATCATCATTCTTTTTTGAATCTCTAACGACAAGCCTAAAGTTCAGTAAAATTCGATGGTTCCGTGAGAAGTGAGGTACGCTTCATTTTTCTGGTGAAGAAGTAACTCCCAGCTGATTGGCAGACGATGCTGATGGGCCCACATTTTCCCTTGGATGTTTGTAACTCTTTCCGTATTGTTTTAGTAAAATAAGAAATATCCATAGACCTGTGATCAACTTAAGAAGTAGGATACTTCTGGAAACTCACACCTGCGTCCATCCTCCTGTCCTACCTCATCCCCTGCCGTCAGCCCGGCCACTTTCCTGTGTAAGCGTGTTGAGAGACTTTTAACGTCCCTCAGGTTCATGCCCACTGAATCCTGTGGACAAACTTCACCGACAGGTTTGTTAAAACACTACAGCTGGGTTGTTTCCTGTGTCATCTGCCATTACGATTTTATTCAGATAGAGGAAGAGATGAACCAATAGCCACAGGGAAATTATCCGGCCACTTTTCGTGACACAGAACACACACCATCTTGACCGAGCGAGGGAGACAGGAAACGTATCACGTTCCCCGTTGACAGATGAGGAAACAGGCTCAGCAGCGTGTTGCGGGGCAGGACCCAACCTTCGACTCAAGGTTCGATGCTATTCCCGTGACACTCCGCTGTCCCTGAGACTCTGAGTCAGATGAGCCCGTGACGAAAATGAAGATGGTGTCTCCCTCGTAAAGATGTGGAGAGAACCAGGCGAGACAGTGCTTTCGAGGGCCCAGTGTGCTCATGTCCATGTGGTGAACGCATCATTATTACTGTCATTTTTGCACGGATCGGTCATTCGGTATTGGCCTCTCATCAAACCTGTGAAATCCTGCTAAGCCACCTGGAGCGGTGGCCGGGGCACTGGGCTGAACGGACCACCTGGAGCCCCCCACAGTCTCAGGCTCTGGAAGGCTTACACCCCGCCAGTGACGCTGGCCAAGGCACGCCTTACTGCTGGGGTACCTGGGAGGCGGTGCCGCGGCTGGGCTTAAACGACCCCGACTTTAACCTGTGTCCTTTCTCAGCCTGAGTGACCTTGATGAAAATGTATCATCTCTCTGCACCTTCATTTCCTTATCTGTAAAGAGAGGCACTTCTGTTTCCCTTACTTATGTATTTATTTGTGTACCTTCTATTGTTTTTGGCTTTTTGCCGAAGGGCTTTGATAATGTAAATACCTCCAGAAGTAAGGTGTGCGTGTGTGTGTGTGTGTGTATGTGTGTATGCACGCACTCACCTGCCCACGTATGTTTGCCTTTATATTTCATATTATTATACTCAGATCGTTACTGTAATAGTATGAAATATTTGGATAAGTTCTCTCTCTATTATAAAATTCCCTCCTTCCGCCCTACTCCTTAACTTCATCTTGTGACTGACCCCTCACCCTTCAGATCGTTTTCAGGAACCTTCCGTGGCCATCTTGTTAGCAGTTTCCTCCTCTCCTCGACCTTAGCACACGATTCGCTTCTTGAACCACGCTTTCACGATTTCAGCGTAGCTTCTGTGTTTGTTTCCGGTGCATCCATCACCCGTCGCCCTAGCTAGAAGGCAAGCTTACGGGGTGGGAAGAACTGACCTACTCTGCAGTCGTTAGCATAGGCCTCGCACATGTTAGGTAACTATTGAATGAATGAATGAGTGACTAGGTAACATAACCAGGTGTCCTTTCCAACATATTAGAATCATCTTATTCTTGCAGCCAGTTCATAAATTGGCCAGTTCATAAATTGGCTCAACAGGAAGGACCCTTTGAGATTCTTGAACGGCGTGGAACCACCTCTTCCAGCCCTTTCCGTCTGTGAAGGACGCCGGAAAGGGGAGATTCTATGTCAAGCCGAGGCCCAGCAGCCCGACCCCCACCCGACCCCACCCCACCCCACGACATGGCCTCCCCACGTGCTCAGCAAATTCTTGTGATTGAAGCAGCGGCTGAGCAGGTTAGTAAGTGGCACACCAGGGGCAGTAGGAGCCCTGGGTGGGGCACGGTGACAGGGACACAGGCTTTGGCGTCTGGTTTCATACACCAGCTCCAACCCTCTGACCTGTGGACCTGGGACACACAGGCCGTGACCCGGGACAGACTCATCTTTAGGAGTTTTATTTTCCTCCTCGATAAAATAGGGAGTCCTACCTGTGGTGAGCGTAGAACTCTCTGCAAAGCACCCACAGCCACCAGCACCGAGCAGCTGCCTTTAAAGGATGTCAGGTCCTCCCGCCTGGGTCCCCTGCGCCTCCCGTCGCCTCCCCGGCCGCTCGCCCAAGTGCGGTGTCTCCGAGCGCATAACTTTGCCCCTGGCCGTGGCTCCCAGCCGCGCTGGGGTCTGAGAGGCCAGGCTCTCTGCTCTCTGAGAAAGTCAGCCGTGCCTGGGTACCTGCTCCTCCTGTTTATGCCGTTCGCCCTTGTGCGTGTATTATAACCCCGCAAATCAAGGTCCTCTGCAGGCAAAACTCTTCCGACCGCAGAACGCCTCGTTTCGTGCCAGGCCTTTGACAAACAAGCCCCGCCTGCCCCGAACCCTGTTTTTGGAGGGACGGCGATGTGGGCCGCCGGGGTCTGTGATGGATCTCTGAGTGACTTGTACTTTATCAAGGAGCTGATATGACTTCCCGTGTATCTGATTAACCTTCTCTGTAAGCACGCTATCATTTCTGTGAGGCCAGCGGATTATTCTGGGCTTGAAAGATGGGTATCAGCTCCTTTTAATCAATAGCCTGCAAAAGGTGTCACCCGGCTCTGTCTGTGGCTGGTTATCTGTAATGCCTGAGTGGAAGGGTGCTGTCATTTGTCGAATAACCTGATTTAATTTAAAGCACCTAGGAAGTGAAGTTGCCTTTATTTTGAAAACAGTGTAGAGAGCAATACATCAAGTCAGGTAAACACGCGCTCGTTTTCCGTTACAGAGAGAGGAAGAGGCCCCATGTCTGTCTGTATTGCTTGGCAACAAGCTGGCGTGGAGAGAGAAGTGGGGGTGCAGAGTGGGTCTGAGGCGGCACCCCAGAATGGAGCGCCGATGAAGTGTCGCTAGGCTCTTGGCTAATTTTCCATTCGAACTGGAGCGAGCAAGGTGCCACGGCTAGACAGAGCAGCAGAGGAGAGCCGGGGCCCGTCCCGGGCAAGCGAGGGGCCCCTCCCAGTGACACCATCGGGACGGCCGGGGCTGGTGACACACTGTGCCCTCCCCTAGGTCCTCGAAGCACATAAATAGGGCGTAAATTAGCCGTCGCTCATTACTCAGCTGTGCAGCAAATGCCAGGCTTCGTATTTAAGATGGGAACTCCTGCGAGGAGGGGAGGGCCCTTAATTCTCTGGGTGGGAGTGGTCCTCCCTCTGGTCCGGACAGCATTCCGTCTTTTCAGATGCCCCTGCCCACCCTCTACTCTCTTGCTGCCCATCCTCCTGATATAAATACATCGTAATTCTGGTTAGATTATGAGCCCGTGACGACCCAGCCGTGATGATGCAATGCTGTTTCTAAGCGATCAATGTGGCGGTCACGAGCACGATTTTTTCTCTTTTGGGTCCATCTTTTTGATTTCCCTACTATCTTTTGTTTGTTTACATCATTTCTATATATAGTTTTACAGAGTTTTACAGAGTTCCTAGTCACAGGAACTCAACATGTGGATCGGGGGCACCGAGCCGCTTCCTCGGGGAGCCTCGGGGTTTAGTTTGTTTGTGTTTCGCTGTTACTCATGAAAGAATATTCTACCTCCTTCTCGGGGACAGACTCTCACGGCCGGTGTCCTAGAACCAGAGCAAGGAAGGGAGCTGGAAATCTCAGCATTCGTGCTGTAGACGGTCACAAAAACCCTGCCACCCAGCTGAGCCCTGTGTCCGCTAGCCCCGACCCCTCCCTCCGTGACCTGCTTGGAAAGTGGGGTGCCCGCACACTTCCGGGGTAAGGACGTTAGTCACCGGGCTGCATGGAATACGGGAGAGTGTCTAGGGACTTAACCGAGTCTAAAAAACACTTAGCCCACGTGCCATCGTCTCCGCCTTCGGTGGGACCCGAGGCCACCAGTTCCTGAATTTTGGGGGGTATCCTAACGAGAGGAAGTCAGTGTGCCGGGACTCAGGGCTTCCCGTCGGCTCGCCGTCCACTCGCTTCCCAGCATCCCCGGCACCCTCTCTCTTCTCACAGGCTCTAACGAACAAATCCCTGCTCTGCTATTTGAAGAGGCTCAGAGACTTCCCAGAATCCTAATAGTGTTATTATAAAGAGGAAATGAGATAATTTATGGAAGGAAGCCAGCACAGTGCTTGATACATAATCATAGTGATTATTGCTGTTGCTTTTTTATTATTCTGTTCTTGTAAAATCAGCTCAGTATGTAAATTATTTTTGGCCAGCTCTCTATAGGCCAAGTAGCAGAGAAGGGGGAGGCCCTGTGAAATCGAGACCTGTGTCATTTATCTGATTTATCCAGGTCCCGCTTGCCACTGTTCTTAGGCTACCTGTATAATCATGATCATTTCGACTGAGCTTATCACAAAGGGACTGAGTGTCTGGGACGCCCGGCCACTAACACGATGTAGACTCTAAATCTATGCTTGGCACCGTGCAAAGACCCCTCTGCACTAGAATCCCGACCCACTGATGACTGATCAATGCTACTGACCCCCCCCCGAGGAACGGATCGGCCATCAGAGGTTCGGGACGCCGCCTCCCCACACAGGCCTGGTGTGCGCCGCCCAGCAGTGAGGTGAGCAATCACCCAAGCTCCCGAAAGTCACTCTTGGTCCTTGTATGATTTCTGGCCCCCAAAGAATTATCAAAGAGAAGACAAGAAGGGAAAAGGAAGTTTTAAAAAGATGACGTGTTTTAAAGCCAAAGACAGGACTCGGCTAAGCTTTGCTCAGACCTTTCATGTCCCTCAATAAAGTATATTTTGGGCCATGCCCCATAAACTACTCAAATAATCCATTCAGATAGCTGAGAAATCAGCATGGCACCCTATCAGTGAGCTGGTTTAGTTATTCACCGGTTATTAATCTTCTCGGCTCGGGGTCACATTGTCCTGTCTTCAGCATTTTTCACAGTGCCTGTTGACGTCCAGGGAGCTAATGGAGGTCCTGGGATGTGGACACAACAAGCATGATAATCTCCTGACTTGGTGTCACTCTGAGGACCGTCTTCGGACTTGGCGCGTTGCCCTGGCAAGTGACCAAGGACGCACCTGCACTGCTTCCCTGGGTGTTTGTACACCGTTCTGGCAGAGCGATGTCCCTGTTCCGGGATAATTTCCTTATGATCCTCTCACCAGCGGAAAGTAATTGGAGCATCTGTTTGCATCTTCGGTAGCTGTCAATTTCGTTTCCTCTTTGGCTTCCCGATAAAGTTGAGGCTGGTTTTGTCATTCCTCAGAGAACCGCAGTATTTCTTTGGAGACTTCTTTGTATATTTTTCTCAAACCAAACTTTGCTCTCTGCTCCCAAAGCCCTGCGTTTCTCTCAGAAAGTTGCTGCAGTAGCAACACGGACCCAGACACAGATGAGCTCAGTGGTGACAACGGTGACGATGATGACGACAGCCAATTTGTATCAAGGACTTCAAATGCTCTAGTCATGTGACATGGAGCCACGACTATTACAAGTCAAGAAACAAATTAACTGACGTACAAGTCTGGTGAGCTGCCCGTAACCAGTGAACGAGCAAGCGGTGGAGCTAGAATTTGCGTCCAGATGTTTCTGGCCGCTCAGCTCTGTTTCTGAACCACTTCCGGTCTGAAAGAGCAGATTTCTACCCCAAAATATGCTCCGTTTTGCTACCAAAGTCTGCACAGCACCTTTCAGTTCGGACCTATCTTTACACTGGAGAGTGGGAGGCTCTTTCTGCTTAGATTTTCCATGAGAAAGTGTCAGCCGGTGCCAGGGAGAGCCCTGTCGGCCTTGTCGGGACGTGGGCATCACTCTGAATGGAACGTGGAGTGACGCCCCCTTCGTTCTGCAAGATTCTTAGGAACAGCTGTTTATCGAGCATGTTACGTAGCACGTGCCAGTCTCAAAACTTTCCGTTAATTTGCTCCTTAAGTCCTGAGTGTGTGAGGCGCGTGTCATGAGCCCCGGTAAATCTGAGGAAAGCGAGGCACTGAGTGTCAACACAGCCAGTAAGTTGTAGAATTAGAATTCAAACTCGGAGTCGGGCTCCACTGTCCACATTTTTCATCCTGAAAAAAAAAATGCCTGTCATTCGAGGGGTCCAATAGATACACAGTACTTCAACATGAATTTTTTAAATGCTTTAAATCCGTGTATTTTTGCGTCTCCTCGAGCCGAGCCTGCATTTATGGAGTGGGCTCCAGAAACAACCCAGACACCACCACCTCTGGGAGCGGGTGGCGGGGAAGACTCCTTGGCAGCTCTCCCAGGGCCACCGCATGGCCATCTTCTCTCGAAGCCTCTTCTCGCGTCCTCATGCTGAGCGCCCGTTTCTTCTAGCTCCTTCTTACGTCCCGACTGCCGCGAGCTCCCTGGTTGCAACACGCCGCGTCGCACTCCATCAGGATAGAAAGAGACTTAGGCAGAACTCATGTAGACCTACACCCCGGCAGCCACCCAAACGCGCTTTCCCGATGAGCCGAAGTGAGCAGTGAGCTGCGGCCGCGTGGGAACGGAAATCGGTAACTTCTAGGGCTTTCCAGTCAACCACACGTGGGGCTGAACACCTGTTTGTCCCTCCGGCCACGGCGGTGGCCCTGGGGATGCACTCGCCCTCCTCAGGGGAGCCTCAGGTCCGTCGTCTATGGAGAGGCGGTAACGACCCCCGTGTCACAGAGCGGCAAGGTCTCACTGCCGGTGGTTCACTCACGCCCCGGCGACTCGCCCTCTGTGCCACTGCCACACCGTGACTAAGGGACACGTGCCGAACAGAGACGCGTCCTCCGCCCCAGCCACGCGTGCCTGTCAGCGAGGGCACAGCCACGGGTCTTCGCCCAGCCTGGCCCGTGGCAAACACGCGGCACACGAAAGCCGCAACGAGGACGATGGTCGTGCTCGGTGATGGCGACGTGGCCGTCACGGTCTCGTCACCGTTTGTCCAAGACCCTGAAACAGAAATTCCAGCGGGCAGGAACGGGGCCTCCATAGGAAATCCACGTGCTCTCTTTTTTTTTCTTTTCTCTCCACGCAAATGACCTACCACATAAGCACAGAACAGGAGGGAAACGTTTAATAAGCCGGTGACT
>CM053507.1:151675484-151692636 GCA_028627145.1 Eidolon dupreanum | reverse complement strand
GGGCGGAGAGGCCACTCAGGTGGCTGAGAACCGGGTAGACGCCCGCAGGGCACAAAAGACACGTTCAGACCGTGGCGCGGATTTTACTGCACACGGCGACTTACATTACTGCTGCTGTTGAAAAGCCGACAGTGAACTGTAAAGGTCTCAACCTTATTGTGGGTGCTTTTGTTTTAAACTAGGAGACTTTAATGAACAGAATCAAGAAACAGCTGCGCGAATGGGATGAAAATCTAAAAGATGATTCTCTTCCTGCAAATCCAATAGGTATGAAGTCAGCTTCCTTCCTGGGGTCTGTGACGTCGCACAGAAAGAAATTATGTTTTGTGTTTAACAAATCCAGGAATTTTAGGTTTTTTAACTAATATCTTTATTAGTTCTGAAAAGCACACATTTCCTTTGCTTTGAGCATTTTTTTTTAAGTGAGTATTTTTTAGTTAATTGTAACCAACTTCTTAAGTGCTGCGAACACTCCAGTCTTAGGCACATGCAGACTCCTTTCTGTTCTTTAAGGTATCTGAAGGTGACCCTGTCCCCAAACTTACTTTATCTGCATATGATCTCTGTATCCTTTATTTAGGTGCTATTTAGCTATGTTTCTAGTCTCTTAGTAAATAAGTAATTTGTGTGAAGCTTCTGTTTAATTTAAAAGAAGACGTTTCCAAAAGCAAGTGTAGGAAAAGAACTTCCGCTGAGAACCTCTTAAGAGCTTCCACTTGTCAGCTGGTGTGTTCAGCATGTCTGTCACCACGGGAACTGTGTCTCGGGGAACCCTGTCGAGAAGGACTGCAACAGGGCACTGTCAGCCCATCAGTTATCTGACAGTTACCTGCTTCGTCAGTTTCGAACTTGAAAAACCCATGTCTTGCAGATTTTTCTTACCGAGTAGCTGCCTGTCTTCCTATTGACGACACGTTAAGAATTCAGCTCCTTAAAATTGGCAGCGCCATCCAGCGGCTCCGCTGTGAACTGGACATCATGAATAAGGTGAGGAGGAGGCGGGTTTGTGGCGGCCTAGAGCTGTCAGGGCGACGGGCCACCCTGTGGCCACCCTGGGTCCACCACGTAGCCCTGCCGTGGAAAACCAGGAGAGGACAAGGACAGTGCGTGTGCCACGGGGGGTCACAGACAAGCTCGAACCGCTCTGCGCTGTTCAGCTGTGAACCCCTTTCTCTGCTCAGCATCATCCCGGGGACGCTGTGATCACCGATGTCTCGTGGGACGGCTGCGTGTCAGCCGCCTTCTCTGTCCCAGAGGGTCACACGCCATGCGCGAGTGCGTGTTGGGCCTCGGGTCGTGGTTTCTTGCTCTGCCTTTGAGGCTCCGGTTTTGAGTGTCTGGGAGGTACCGGCGGCGTCAGGGGGCTCGGCGCATCATATGGCCGTGGCGCCCCACTAACCCCTTCCCTCTTCCAGTGCACGTCTCTCTGCTGTAAACAGTGTCAAGAAACCGAAATCACCACCAAAAACGAAATATTCAGGTGAGCGCTCCACTGTGTCTTTTGTAAACTTGCGGGTGGGTTTTCTCGGCGGCCTTCACGGGAGCATCGTTGAGGCTGGATTTCCGACCTGCCTGAGTCACAGCGCGGGGAGTCAGTTCACAGTCGGGTGTGACGTCCTCCCAGTGGGGCACTGACGGCAACGAGAGGGAGAACGGGGTGGCCCTGCCCCCCACTTGCCGAAAACCCCAAAACGCCTGCCTGGGTGCTGGGGCCCGCCCAGGCCCGCCTCCGGCGTCGCATTTCAGGCGGACGTGGGTTTCGCCGCAGAGGGCCCAGGACGGCGCAGGACAAGCTGCCGCGTGTGGCCTGGTGCAGCGACACAGCGGCGCTTGCGGGTGTTTCCTGACGAGTTCATGGTCGCAGACCATGGAAGTAAGGAAGCTGCCGACGCGGGGGCGGGGGTGGGGGGCGGCCGGGGCTTCTGGCCCTTCCTCCAGGGGCGCTCTCCTGTCGGCCAGCTTGGGAGCCACCTGGACCGACTCCCAGCCCCCTGCTGTCCTGCCGAGGTTGATGGCATCTAAAACTGAAGGGTTAAAAACAGTAGTTCTGTAACGCATTTCTTGGTCAGCTTTTTAAACATCTGTTAGAATGAGGCTTTTTCCCCATTTTGACTCATTCTCTGTGCTGATTCTGTTGTAGTCTGTCCTTATGTGGGCCGATGGCGGCTTACGTGAATCCTCACGGCTACGTGCACGAGACACTGACCGTGTATAAGGCCTCCAACTTGAACCTGATAGGCCGGCCTTCCACAGAGCACAGCTGGTTTCCTGGGTAACGTGCTGCTGGTGACTTTGGTGTTCTTTGGTTTTTCCTGATTTTACAGAAACACACAGATTCTGAGCAGACAGAGCAGGTAGCATTATAATCAGAATCAGACAGTGAAATGAACAACGCCTTTCACGTGGCCTTCATTTCGTGAACGGCTGGAGACGGCTGTTTCTGCATCGTCTTGTTGAGTGTAAAGTTAGGGAGAAGGAAGGTGGGCAGCTGCAGTCGCCCTCAGAGTGAGTGTCCAGTTAAGGCACATGCGCCGCATTTCCTGTCAGCTCACCGGGAATCGCGGGGTCGCGACCCAGGGAGGCCGTGTGGGGCGCGCACTCTGTGGCCCGTGACAGTGCCGTCCAACTCCGCCTTCCTCGCGTTGCGTCTCCAGCCAGATTGTCACCCAGAGCCCTTACCTGTCTCGTATTCCACATCCTGGGTCAGTCCCTCCATTTTTTTTTTTTTGGAAAGCGGCAGACAACAGGGATTAGTGAGTCCGCTTGCCGCTCCAGGCCTAGCACCACGTTGGCTGGATTGTCCACTCTTCTTCAACACGCTTTCCAGGCCAACGTGATGTACCCACCGAGTGTGGGACTGACCCAGGGAGAAAAGGGAGGGAACCGAAGCTGGGACATGGTTTGGTTTCTCTTCCTTAAGAACTGAGTGCCACGGCTTACGTTTCTGGTTCTGTTAATGGAGCAAATCCTTATTTTAGAAGGGTAGCCTTCAGCCTCACGAGACAGCTACGCTTTATCCTCCCCCCGGCCCCAGTTTTAACTCGCACAGAAGCACGCAGTTCTCCCGGGGCTGCCGACTTCTAACCTGACTTCACTACAAAATGACAAAGCGCAGGTGGGAGTTAGAACCTGGTCTCGGCACCCAGACACCTGTATAAAGAAACCCACGTTAATAAGATTATTCCTTTTCCTTGGCATTGGAGAAGAAATTTAAACAGCTTAAGAGTAGAGTCAAGTAAATGTATAGGTTTTTATGATCATTACATGTAAGGACTGAGGCACCACCGGAATGGGACACGTGTTACGTACGTGCCGTCGAGCCGGCTCCCGGCGACCCTGTGAACGGGTGATGTCCGCCGTGTCCTGGCCTCAGCATTCCTGCTCACGCCTGCAGACGCCGTCTGTGGCCTATCAGGGAGTCACTCATCCCCCGTTTGCTCTTCTTTTCCCACCACCTTCTACTTTTCCCAGCGTTACTGTCTTTCCAAAGAACTCTGCCTTCTGTGCCGAGGCTCGGGCTGCATCCGCTCTCGGACCTGCTTGTCTGTCTTCCTTGTGGTCCGGGGCGTCACAGCCCTCTCCTCCCACACCGTGTTGCAACTCTCTTCATTATCCAACTTTCACATCCTTGCATAGTTAAGTGGGAAACATACAAATTAAATCTTTTTATGGACTGTGTTTCAAGGAACTGTGCAGCTCAGTGTTTGTTCTTGAGCCTTAGGATTTGGCTGTAGATCTGTCTTCCTCAGAGGTTATGTTATAAGCTTGAGGATCAGAAATGTGATTCCTTGGCTGATACTTTTTCTTCACTTTGTAGGTTTGCCTGGACGGTTGCCCAGTGCAGGATCTGTACAAGCCATATTGGATGGAAATTTACAGCCACCAAAAAAGATATGTCACCTCAAAAATTTTGGGGTCTGACTCGATCTGCTCTGTTGCCCACGATCCCAGACACCGAAGACGAGATAAGCCCAGACAAAGTAGTACTCTGCCTGTAAACACACACGGTTGGGGGTAAAATTATGTAGCAAGTTGGTATTCTAAAATCAGATCTGCTTTGGAAATTACTGCTTCTGATGCACACCTACGTAAAAAGCAACATTCCATGGAAGGTTGCAGCTTCTTAGCCAAACAGAATTTGAAGATCTAAGCTGAAAGGCACTGCGGCGGAGGACAGAAAGCAGCCCACGACACTTGGTGGTCGGGAAGATGGACTGCAGCTTGGTGCCACCACCCCAGGGATCAGGCCGTCAAGACATCTCTGAAAGACGGGACTGTTTCACGTGTTTGGAATTCCCGTGACGCCAGGCTAGCCACTGGCTGTGACTTCCAGGGCGCACGTCCGCACCAGAGCGCCGAGCGGCAGAAACTCCACGAGCCGGGGCGCCAGGCACGCGTGCTCCTTCCGAGAGAGGCACGGCGATGTACATTATTTTAAAAGGGCTTTGCTCCTTTCAACGTAGTTCCCCTGAGATACCGGTTTGTAAATTTTGAAAATATTAAAGAGTTAAAATATGCAATGTGAGCCCCGGAATAAAGTTTTCATTGTCTTCCGTGTTTGTTAGTTTAAAAAACAAAAACATTTTTGTGTGTTTGCTAGGTGTGTGTTTGAATTGTAACACTGGTGATTCTGCTCCAGTTTAATCTGAACCTAAACTACCGTGGGGCGCAGATGCTAAAACGTGTCCCCTCACACAGGCTAGAAGTGACTGTGTTCTTAGCCTCTACTGTTCATGTAAATCGAAGAGAATGTGTAAGTAAACTTTAAGAGCAAAACCAAATTAAACATGTTCTTTGTTTAAATAATCTGAAATATCTACTCATAAGCAGATAATTTAGGCATAGGAAAGAAATAGTTTTTGAGATAAAGTTCTAGACAGACTGATGCGCCACCTACCTCTTTGCTGATACAGTCAAGATTTACTGGATGTTCTTCCATTTGTGTAACTTAGATTTTGCCATTCCTTCACCGCTTTACATAATTCAGTGGAAAAAGTTCAACTGATTGGGTAAAAACATGAGGCTAAAACAGGCTGTTAAATTTCTTATGTTTCAGTTTATCAGTATCTTGTCTTACCAAACATGCAGTGGTTTTGATTGCCTAAATTGAAAACATCAACAGTATCGTGATGCACATCTGTGTCCGGAGAGTACATAAAAGGAACGCAAGCATGCTGTCGGCGCTCGGCCCGTGCCGCCGCCTCGTTCAGAGTGCCGAGTGATAGCCTCATTGTCCCTGTCACTACCATAAGGCGCCGAGGTGGCTGCCGGGTGGTCATGTGGTCACGGGGACTCAAGCTTAGTGGCAGGGACACAGCAGTCTCTACCCTCAAGTCTAGCGCGGCTGTCGGGAGGGGACTGGCTTTTACGTTTGTCCCGAAGGATGAGATCTGAGAACGTTCCACACTGTTTCCTGACTCTTGCAAATAAAACTTTCTAATATGAGAAAACATGCATATCATGCTATTTCAGTGTTTTACACATGACGAAACCAGACCTCTGAAATACCGCAACCTGCATACCTCCTATATAGAATAGTAGAAACTCTATGCTGTTGGGTTCCAGATATATATCCAGCAATACTTAGAAATTTCAGTGAATACTTTTATGACAAGTTTCACCACTGACCTGTGTTCTGAGGCTCCCCGTTACACCGACTTTTCACAAGTCCTCTCAGCTGGGCTTGAATAGAAATGCTGCTGTTGGCCCACACAGCACAAAGATGCTACGATGGGCTACACGGAAAGGAAAAGCAATTCTACAGCGTCAGACACAGCGATGAAGGCCGCGTGCTGTCCGCCCACGGCTCGCCCCCGAAAGCATGAGGCCACAGCTCCCTAGAAGGCAGAGGCCTGCCCGGGGGGTCTGACGAACGCCACGGCCTCTTTCTTAGAGAAAGGCACCCGGGATGCACTGCAGGTAAGCACACCTTCCAGTTCCAAAGGGAGCGCTCGGGACAGGAACACTGAAGCGTGGCTAGCCTCCCCCAGGCTCCGCTCGCCCGGTGAGGGCGGGGTCAGCTGTCACCTCCTACGAGAACAAGTCTCGGGGCTATGAATGCCAGCCTCCTGGGACACATCTGGTCCCCACTTTATACAGGGTATCTTATGCAAATGCCAGCTATTTTCAAGTACGTGTTTATTCAGGAATTCAGCTAAGAACTGACACTTATCATAGGCAATTGTATAAAATTGCCCAGTTATTTGAATTGCAAACACCACCAAGAAATATTTTTTTCAGTTTTGCGATACCGCTTTTTGAGATCAATGTTACTAATGCCCTTATAAAGAAAAAGACAAAGCCTATTCTGCTTGTCTCAGCTAACAGCCCAAAAGAATGGGGCTCAGCGATTTAAATCAGTAAGAGAAGGAAGACATCAGAGTAGTGTCAGAAACAATTATATTTCACAAAATCAGACCTTCATTTTCCCGAAGAGGTCCTCTGCGCTGGCTTTCACTCCGCCACACGTCCCGTCCCTTCGACCTCGCTCGGGGGAGAGAAGCGCACAGGCGTCCCCCCGGGAGCGCCCGCCCGGCCCTGCGGGGACCGGCCCGGGGGCCTCAGGTCTTCCTGACGTGACTCAGGAGCTCGTCCTTCCCCATCTGGTAGCCGCTTTTCTTCCACTGGTCCCGCAGCTGCTGCAGCAGAGCCCCGATCTCTCTGCCGGAGGACACGCCCGCCCTCCTGAGGTCGTGGCCGCTCACGGGGAACGGGGGGACGGACCACCGCCGCATGTCCCCGAGGAGCCCGTGCTCGCCCTGGTACTTCAGCAGCTCACACACGTGTGCCGTGGCGTCGGGTCCCCTGCACTAAGTGCCAAAGCCAAACGTTTAGTGTCATCGCAAGGGACAAAGCTGGCTCATGACCTCATCCTAAAAATCCTAAAACTTAAACAAACGCTCGATGTGAAACTTCCGTTTAAAGCAAATGACGTCCACAGAACATATGGCGGGGCTTAGCATCAATAAACTGGCTTTACACTCTCAGGGAAGATGACTCAACTTCTGACAAGCCTGGTGCATACTTACGTCTATGACGAAGTCTTGATAAGGTTTCAATGGTTCTGCACTGTCTGTTGCTTTAATTAAATCTTTCCTGTTTTTAACTATAAACAAACCAAGGTTTTTCTCTTCTTTTGAAATCTTCAGCCTCACATCCAACTTTGTGACATCGTCCTGCACTCTGAATAATGAGGCCAAGAGAGTCATCGGCTTGGGTGAGAACCCTTCGACATTTCTACTGACTCTGTCGAATTCTTCCAAACTTGCGTTCGCCGGTAAGCCTGCAGGGACAAAAATGTTTTCACCCCTTTTTGCAGTGGCTACGTTTAATGAGAAACACACCCTACACTGGTCTTGGGTCACAGAAACGCCCATCACTAGGGCTCACTGCGGGCCCAGGCTGAAGCCTGACTACAGGGGCCGCAGGAACACTGACCCCACCCATGTCTCCCCTAGCACCAAGGAGGGCCCTGTTTCCATAGGGACAGAGGTGGCGGTAACGGTGGTATCAGACCCACAAGGGACACAATCCAATGGCAAACTGACTGCCTACCGCCGTGCGACCACAGATCACCCACGCCCTTAATAACCCAGTCTTCATTTAAACAGACCCAAGTTTCCGGAAGTGAGCAAATGGCACGATCCCGTTGTCCTCTCTGAATGCCACCTGTCTGCAACATTCGCGGAGCGACCTGGGTCGCTCCTGTAAGTGCTGTACCCTCTTAGCTCACTGGCTCGTGGCCCTTCATCGGACAGGTGCTGTTCTGTTCACTGCTCAGTTTTAGATTCCGAAACGACCAGGGAAGGAACGAGCCCACATGGGTGAGCTGGGAAGTGGCAAAGCCTCATTTGAACTCTGGTCTGGCTCTAGGGCCACTTTGAACCACTACCCTCTGTGGTCTTTGAGATGTCCCCAACCCGTGACCACACCGTCCTATCCTGTACTCAAAGTTAATCTTATTTTTAAATATTCCATTTCCTCTTTTAGAATCTTCAAATAAGTTAGTCAAACATTTTTTCCTATGACGTTTTAACCCACCCGTTTCACTGCCAAAAACGCAAACACTTTCTCACTCAGCCTCACCTATGTAAGGAGCCACATCAAGGTCATAGATGAGGTGAATCAAATGATTGACGTGGTTGCCAACAAGCATTTTTTTCAGTTCTACCCAAATCCTCTCGCCCGATATTCCAGCCAAGCCTTTTGCATTTTCTGCAATTGCTTCCAAAGTCTCAGCATCGTGGTCCCCAGGCTTGTCTACGATTCTCCCATAAAACCTACAAAACAAAATCCTCACAGTGGACTGCCTGCACACTGGCGCGTCACCCAGAAAAGCCCGTCCTGCGTCTCCTGGGACGAACCCACACACCCGCTTCAGCAAAGCAACATGGAATTAGTCAGGTTGGTCCTCCAACCTTCTCTTCTTCCCCGGATGAGAAAACTCGAATCCACGGAAAGATAAGTAACCTTCTCCAAGCTGGCGAGAACCTGCACCCGCCTGCCTTTCACTGCCCGGCCACGACAGAGGCGCAGAGTGGCCGTGCGACCGGCCCACGCTGCTACCTGCCCTGGCAGAAGCAGCCAGCGCTTCTGCAAAGGCACCGGCAGGAGACGGGAAGGCCAGCCGACGCGTCCGTGCCGCCCGGGAAGGGTGTCAGGCACGACAAACCCAGCTGCTGATGGGTGCATCCCACGGGCTCCCAGGGCCGGACACCTCACGGGCCCCGTTCAGCTCATCGGCAGCTCAACGAGATGCCTGCGTGGCCATGGCTAAGTCTCAGCTGCGTTCTGGCGTCTCTAAAGAGTCGCCGCAGATAATCACATTTACAGGAAGAGCACTCGTCCACGAAACATGCAGGATGTGACAATATGCTGAGTGAGCCCAACCTGTGAAAAATTACTACTACTGGACATAAGGTGGCCCGCCAGCACAGCTTACAGAAAGGTTAGAGTCAGGATTTAAGTCCTCGCTCTACACAAAACCAGCCGCTGCAGCCGTCCACACTCAACGCGGCCCACCGGGGAGCCTCCGTGACCACCCAGGGTGTCAGCCCCAGGGAGCCAGGGCCTCGGGCCGCCGCCTGCTGAAGCGTCCGGCGCTCAGCCACCACGCAGAGAGGGGTCGGCACAGGAAATGCTCCATCGAAAAGAAAGCTGGACATTTTGGAAATGATGCACAGCTCACTTAGACAAAAAGTAATCAGCATGGGGTGGTCTGTGCATGCTCGGGGGATGGAAATGTGAAGTGTCTAAGTAACATCTCACTCACAGGTCACACAGCAGTCCCTCCCTCCTTATGCACGGGGACACATGCCAAGAGCCCCAGTGGATGCCTGGAACCACGGACGGGACCGAACCCCGTGTGTACCGCTTTTCCCGTACGTATGCGCACGCACGCCTGTGAAAAAGGTGACTTTATAAGTTAGGCGCAGTAAGAGATTAACAACAAGTAACGATAGAATAGCTATAATGACGAATGATAATTACAGTTGCGTGAACGTGGTCTCTCTCTCTCTCTGATCACCAATCTGATAAGCTAGACGGCCAGCAAGTAACTTAACAGGTGGGCGCATACACAGCGTGCAGACACTGGACAAAGGGATGACTCGTGTCCCGAGCAGGACGCAGAGGACAGCACAAGATGACACCACCCTACTCACACAGCGTGCAATTTAAAATTTCCGAATTATTTCTGAAACTTCCATTTACTATTTTCAGGGGTGACTGCCCCTGGGTAACTGGACCCTGTGAAGTGAAACCATGGGGGGCGGCGGGGGAAGATGTGGCTGGCTAAGTCTCTATCGGAGAAAGACATCTGGGATGGGACCGTTTTGCACACGGACCTGCTGTGTGTTTCGCATGATCAGAATCGTGCTCTACTAACAACAGCAAAAACTATATCGTGAATTTTATAAAATTCTTACCTGAAATACCTTAATATTCGAAGATAATCTTCTTGTATCCTCTGTTTAGCTTGCCCAACAAATCTCACTTTCTTATTTTTTAAATCTTCGTAGCCATTAAAGTAGTCAAACAAAGTACCATCAAAACCTGTTCGTTAGAAAGGAGGAAAGAAAAACGACTATTAGCAAATAAGAAATGGAAAACAACGTGCACACACACAGCGGCATAGCACGCAGCCATGACAGGGCGAAATCCTGCCGTCTGTGACAATGGACGAGCATGGACGGCATCACGCTGAGTGAAACGAGTCGGAGGAGGACGAGACTGTCACATCTCACTCACCTGTGGAACCCGAACGACAACAGCAACGACACTGAGCTCACAGAACCAGACAACAGACTGGTGGCTGCGGGGTGGGGGTGCGCGTAACGCGTGAAGGGGTCAAAGGGCACGAACTTCCAGTTACAAAATACACGAGTTATGAGATGTAGTGTACGGCACGGTGCCTGTAGCTAAAAATACTGTACTGTACTTGAAAGACACTAAGAGAGTAGATCTTAAAAGTTCTCATCACAAAAAAAAAACCATTTCGTAACTGTGGTAACGAATGTCAATTAGCCTTACTGTGATCATTCCACCATATATCCAAATATCACATTATGTTGTATACCTGAAACTAATAACGTTGTATATCAAACCATACCGCAATAAAAAAGCAAAAAAGAATTAGACTGGAAAAACAAGAATTAGATAACACAAGAAAATCAGCTAAAAACTCACACACAGTAAAAATTAAACAAAGTTAAGAGTTATAAAGTTAAAATACAGAAGTGAATAGTATTCATCTGTATTCACTATCAAATGGAAAATATGATAAAGAGGCTGCATCTCCAACAGCAACTAAAAACGATAACATGCTCAAGAATAAACTCGACAGGAAATACACTAGTGTGACGTAGGGCAGACAGAACAAGACACCCAACAAGTGGATTTTCACTTTGTGAATTTTGAACCGTGTGAACCTAATAGTCATTCAAAAAAGTTGTAGACAAAACAATTTTCACAACAATGTTCTCTCACATGCTAAGCAAAAAGAAAAAATGGATAAGACGATTTTAATGTAAGTGTCCTAAAGCTTCAGGAATTAGCAGAGTGACCAAATTCATCCCAGTTATCCTAGGACTTCCCTGATTTCGGAACTGAAACTGGCGTGTCTCAGGAAATCTCTCAGTCCTAAGCAAACTGAGACGGACGGCCACCATCGCGACCAAGAAGGAAAGAGAAACAGCACAGCGGCACAGGCACCAGCAGCCGTCCCCTGGGGAGGCGGTGGCCCTCCGACACGTGCGTCCTCGACTTAGGAGAAATAAGCACCTGCCGTCGCAGTCCTGTTTGAACGTGGATGCTCTTCGATGACCCCACATGCAACAGTGCTGGTCAGCTCAGGCTCCACACTCCCCGCGGTGTTTTGGTTTATACGGTTCTTTGACATGTACAGCAAATTTAAAAGGCCCCAGATTCGAACAAATAAAAAATGAAAAGGAAAAAGAAGTAAATAGGACTAAAATATAATTACAAAGTAACATGAATAAATGGGGTACATCTGTTTGTTAGTGAAGAGACTGAACTCTCCCTGGTGAGCATGGAAGTACTAAGGTCTTTTGCAGGAAAGATCAAAATTTGGAGAGGAAAAAAACATAAGATCTGACAAAAGCAAACATAAGGACTTGAAAAACGACCATGAACGCCAGGACCAGAAATGTCTCATCCAATAAAGCTTCAAAAAAGCCTGGACCAAAATAAAACAAATGACTGCGAGTAAGATCAGCAAGTGTCCCACTGCTGGACACTGTTTGTCTGAATACCACTCTTTTAAAATACGATGAATGGAAATGAGGAAGATGAGCAGTTGAGACCAAGGTGGAGGGTAAGATGAGCCCCTGGGCCAGGCTGCTGAAGCTGGAATCCGAACTCCGCGATTTCCGAGCTGTGTGCCTTGGAGCGAGTCACCAAGTCACCGCGGGAGAAACAGCAGCGCTACCTCCCAGGGCTGCGGGATGATTAAATGCGTGTGACGCGCTTAGACAGCGCTCGGCACGCAACGAGGCTCAGCAAGTGAATGAAAACTCTGGTGCCCATCAGACCGGCTCCAGCGTTTACGAAACGGCATCTTGCAAAAGTACGTTAGTTTCTGCCTCCCGGTTAAGTTCGTGATGAGAAGCTGCGTCTGTCTGCAGGCTGTATGTCCACGCTGGTGTGTGGCCGTGAGGGGACAGGGCCCAGAACTGCGTTGCTTAGCATCTCCGAGTCAGTTTCCTCACCTGTCAGATGGGTTTTACCCACTTCGCGAAGGTCATCTGAGAGTTAAGTGACATGACGTACGTGGAGTGACCACCGCTATGCCTCTACAAACACGACCTGTCGTTGATGTCACTAGTGAGATATCCCGCCCTGGCTCTCAGCCCCCTTCCCCAGCCCACCAAGCTGGTCCTGACTTCACCCTTACACTGTCCCTGTCCCCAGAGCCTGTTAGCGTACTGGATGCTTCATCTCTCTCTAATGCAGCATCTTAAACGTAAGAGACTTTTCTAAAATGTAAAATAATGTTTCAAAAAATAACGCTTCAATTATGGACCAAAACACTGACCTAACTCGCGTCTGCTCCCGTCAGGAGTCTCAGTGCGTCCATGAGCAGAACTGAGCTGGGATGATACACAGGCTCCCTCCTGCCCACCCGCCCACGACGGCGGCTCCCAAACGCCACACAGGACAGAGGCTGTGCTGTGTGAGCTCAGCAACTGGAAGGGGTGGGTGGCACAACCAGCGTCCGCAGGGCGCCAAGCAGAGGGTACGTGCACCACGGAGGACGGCACAGAGGAAGAGGCGCGACACGGGGTGTGTGCGTGCACACACATGTGCCTGTATGTGTGTGTGTGTATGTGTGCACGAACATGTGCATGTGGACACGTGTGTGTGCATGCAGGCACGTGTATGTGTGCATGTGTGTGCACGTGTGTGCATGTTTGCGTCTGCGTGTGCGCTGTGCATGTGTGTATGTGCGTGCATGTGTGCACATGTGCGTGTGTATGTGCCTTCTCCTTACTCGAAACGCGACCACGTTGGCACGTGATCTATGAGCTAATGCCAACTGCGTGTCCACGGCCTGGCCCTGTTGGAAGGCCCAGCTCACCGCCTCCCGCAGTCCTTGCGACAACCTCAGAGGAACATCCAGGCCCTCATGGCATGGCCGGCGAGCGACGCGCCCCCACCTGAACCCGGGCTCCCAGCTCCAGAGCCGCCCTGTCTCTCAGAAGAAACCCACGCAGACACTTGGTTGCACGCTTCGAGTTGCATCTGAAAAGAAGGCGCTTAGGCCGGCTCGAAACTTCATTTTCCCTCCACGTCTTACCTAGAAACATAGAATTTATAGTGAGGTCTCTGCGCTCCGCGTCCTTCTGCCAGTCGGTGGTGAATTCCACCTCGGCGTGCCTTCCGTCCGTCAGGACGTCGATCCGCAGCGTAGTGATTTCAAAATTCTCTTCGTGAAGCTGTAATTAAACACGTTTTGTAAAAGTTAGGTTTTAGCATTACTAGATGGATCGAAAATAATGCATGCGCCCTGACAGCTCGGTACACCTGCTTTCTTTTTAAAGCCAACCCGTGCACATACACCCTGGCACAGAACGACAGCCACAACATTCAAAGACAGACCCAAAGAATGTTTTAAAAAATAATAAGCTCATCCTAATCAGAGGAGATGAGCCTGACAGCGGTGTGGCGGAAGGGAGGAGCCCCTTAAACCGGCACGTTCCGGTTCTTCCATTTCGCATCAGGCTTCCCTCTGAAGTATTTCTGATAGCTTCGGTTCGCAAAGAGCTGCACACCCACCGACAGAACACGCACCGCCGAGCAAAGGACTGAGAGAGGGGGACACACCGCGGGCGGCCCCGCAGCTCCTTCGCCGGTCCCCACTGACGATGCTACCAGCATAAAGCGGGGCAGGTCAGGGTCGCACGGCTTCCTGACAGAGTGACGTGGGGGCGGAGCCGTGGAAAACAAGTAGGATCTGTCCGCACAGACGCACACAGGAAGGGAGAGGAAGGATGGCCGCAGGCGCGGTGGAGAGGAGGCGGGCGTGAGGCGGGTGTGAGGCAGGCGTGAGACGGGTGTGAGGCGGGCGCTGACAAGCACGTGCAGGCACGCGGGGCGGACGGCAGAGGGCACTGCGCGTCGAGCAGGAGGGAGCCCGCAGCCTCCGCCGATGACCAGGAGCCCGCCCTAGGATCCCTCCGGCCTCACACGTGCTGTTCTAGAAACGAGCTAGCCCTCACCACGGAGCGCCAGAGCTCGGGGACCTGAGGCGTGAGTCTCTCTAAACGACAGCAGCAAGAAGAGGGTGTGAAGTACGAGGACTACCTGAGACTCATTAGAGAGACAACAGTGAGACCCCCAGAAGCCTCCCTCGCCCCGAGAGCCAGAGAGTGACCCCTATGAAGGCTCAGCCTCAGCAGAGACAGAGGAGGGGCCACGGGAGTGAGGCGCCACCATGAAAGCAAGGTTAAGTGACAAAAACCCAGCACGACTCCCATCCTTTTGCCACTTGGTTTTTTAGACGCGAATACCTGGCTTATTCTAACCCGGATGACACTTGAGGGTTCCTGAGCTCTCCTAATGAAAAGGCCACTGACGTGGACACTGGCGGCCCACAGCCAGCTGGCTGGCCCTGCCACACGAAACGACAGGAAAGCTCCCCAGTCACCTCCCAAACACGGGCAGATCACCCGAATGCACGGAGAGCCAAAGAACACCCCACTTAAGCAAAGCTGAAGGGAAGACAGAGAAAGCTCAGAGGAAGTAAACACACTGGCAGAGTAACTCTCATCGATATCCCGAGGGAAATAAGACAAAACAGTGCATTTGATGCAAGAACAGGAGCTTTCAGGACTATCCTAGAAAAGACCTCTAGGAAATTTAGAAGACAGCAAACCTTGCAAATACAATAGAAAGATTGATGGCCAAATTAAGGCAATCTCGTGGAAAGTGAAATAAAAGACATGAGAACATAAAACAGAGGAGACAAAAGCTAAAACCGGATCAGTCCCCATGGTCCACCCTCCAATGCCACAGGAGTTTGCAGAGAGGACACAGCAGAGGGGAGGAAACCGGGAGGGGGGGCAGGAGGGCCACTGAGGCCCCCGGGGCGTGAGAGACCCAAACCCAAAGCAAGGCGGTCACCTGGGGAAAAGGTCGGGCAGGCTACAGGAGGGACAGCACCGGGCCGCAGGGGAGACCCCGGCCCGTGCTGCCTCCCTGTGGCATCGCCCGAAGGCAGACGCGTGGCTCCCGCCCGATGCCGCGGCCGGCAAGGCTCTCGGAGGCGAGCGGGGGAGAGACAAAATGACCGCAGACGAGCCGGGCTGCCCGGGTCCCGGGCTGTTGAAGTGCGGGCGTGAGCACAGGCGCACTCGCGAGGCCCAGGGGACAGGCCGTGTCACCGCGAAGGGGCCTGGGGAGGGCTCCCAACAGGGTCCTGAACCCCGAAGTGCTCGGTCTATGGACAGGGACAGACGGCGTGACAGCGCAGGACGCACCGGCACGCGGGAAGCAACGTCCTTGGAAAATGCTATTAATGGCAGGGAACAGATGGATGCGCACGACACAGGAAACGCAGCCATCCCCGGCCGCCCGGTCTGGCTGTGAAGGACACAGCCCCGGTACACCCTGAGAGTTCCCACAGCCCGACCCGTGCAGCGAAGGCACCAAGGAGGCCAGGGGAGGGGTCCCCGGCTTGCTGTGGGGGCTGTGGTCGGAAGGGAAGCCAGCGACACCGTCTCGCGCTGGGGGACGAGCAGCCAAGGCTAGACACCGCGGCAGGGACAGGCCTCCCGGGGAACAGGGGCAGCAGGCAAGGACCACGAGTGAGCGGCACGTGAGAGGAGGGGAGGGGCGGGGCCCGAGGGCAGAGGACACGTCCGCTCGGCTGTCACGCGTCGCTGCGCTAAACCAGGAAGCAACGCGAGCGTCTGGGAGGACGCCGGAGGCGCCGCCGCGGCCGCGGCCCTCACCCGGGCGGTGATGGTCCCGTGCTTCTCGCCCTTGTTGTTGATCATGCGCACGCCGGCCGCCTGGAACATGCCCTTCATCTGGCTGGGGGTGGCGGTGGTGGCGAAGTCCACGTCCTGCGGCCTGACCCCGCTCAGCAGGTCCCGCACCGCCCCGCCTGCGATGCGCAGCTCGTGCTTCTCCCTGACGAACAGCTCTGGGCGACAAAGAACAGTGTCATTGCCACGCGCGGCCCGTGCGCCGGGCCGGAGCGCGGGGCTGTGCGCTCTGGTGGGGACGGCAGGGCTCCCTGAACCGGGCGTCGTCACGGGGAAATCGGGAGGACGAGGCCCACAGACACCAAGGGACGTGCCTGGCGGGGACGTGCCTGGCGGGGACGTGCAGTGTTCCTTTGCTGACCCAGGCGAACCCCGAAGCTCGCCCTGCCTCGCGGTCGTCCGCGTGAGTGTGAGTTACCACCGGCGGCGACGGGAGCAGGCTGTCCTCCCCCGGGGGTTTGCGCACTTTGGAGATGCGCCGTGATCAAGGTCGGACCCCTCTGTGCGCCGCAGTCGAGGCAACTCGCCCACGCGTGAAACTCGGAGACCATCGAACACGCGCCGACCACAGCACTCAGGACCCTCCACGAAGTGAGCTGCCTGGGCCGTGCACCGCAAACTGAGGCGGGATCGTATGTCTATTTTAATAAAAATCTACAAACAAAAAGAAAGAACCCGCACGTGATGTTTACAACCAACTGCCGTCACTGCTCCTGAAAAGCCCCACGAGCACAGGGACCACCATATGGGCCCAGAGCCATGGGACACGGCCAGGCCCACTACGCCCACCCTCGCGACCACAGGCGCGTGGTGAGGACGCCCACGGCGTGGGGCCAGCCCGTCCGGCCGAACGCAGACAGCATGGAGGCCGTCAGGCTGGACAGGGCCTCTCCGTGACCGTGACAGAGCAGCGCAGTGAGGACACCTCGCGACACTGAGCACACGCGGCGCGAGCGCTGGCCAAGTCACCACCCTCTGACAGGCCGGACACGTGAGCGCTCCTCACCGACCCCTCAGGTTCAGCCTCGTGCTCTCACTTTCTCAAACCCCAACCACGTGAGGCGAGCCCCAACCCTACAGGAAGCCCGGGCACCGGAGGCCCCAGGCTCTCGCTGGCCAGCGTCCGCCCTCGCCCAAGGAGTCAC
>CM053507.1:151649171-151674984 GCA_028627145.1 Eidolon dupreanum | reverse complement strand
GAAACGTTTAACGCTTTGCGTCTCCATTTGCACAGGCTTCCAAAGCAAGAAAAGGCCTGGGACTCTCTCACCTGTCAGACTCTTCAGCCCTTCTGTGAAAAGTGACTGGAATTCTGCAGACTGCAACTTCATCGTAAAGAGGTTTTGCTTCAGAAGGTACGGTCTACACCAACCACAGCTCAGTAATGGCCGGCGCCAGGGATACAGGCACCTCAGCATCTGTGGAGAATGTCACCAGCCACAGTCTAGGAGAGAAACATGCATGCACAACGATGAAATTTAAAAGTGATGGGAAATAAAAGGATACGCTGCAATTTTATTTATTGACTGAAAGTCATCTCCTGCTTAGGTGGAAAACTGAAAAGTGACAACCAGTGGGATGATTACAACTAGGCCAGTGCTGGTGGCTCTCAGGTGAAGCACACGGCATGCTGGCAGACGGTGCGTCACCGTCACTAGACTCTCCCGAGAGGCGGGGTTCAGTTAAAGCGGGAGGGCCACAGGGCTGTCAAAGCCAGTGGTTCCAGAAAATGTCACAGACTGGCAAGAACACTTGGTCTCCTCCAGAACGTGTCAGTTACGTGTTTATCACGCTGCCATCCCGCCGACCTGACGTTTCTGGCCCTGGGGTATTTTCGAAGTGTTGCGACACAGGTACTTAATTCCGCTGGGCTGTGCTGCCGCCCTCTCCTCACTGGTTTCCCACATCCAGCTGCCTCCTGAGTGTCCCCCACACCCGGCCCTCGGTTCTCCATCATCACACTGCTCTCCACGCCAGGTGGCCTCCGCGAGGCGGCAGGAGCAGCTCTCAAGTGGCCGCAACGCAAGCCGCCCGAGACCCACTGCTTTACTTGGAACGCGGGTCTCAGGGCAGCGTTCCCCACCCGGGGGCCGGTGCCCGCGGGAGGACAGTGCTCGGCTCCCTTTCGCCTGCGCCTCAGCTCGGAAAACCCCGCCGGGCCCCGGCCCTGATGTGGCGTGTGCCGCGCCCCCCCACACCACGTGCTGGACCGAAAGGCTCAGCGAGACCCCGAGGACCCCGCCGTAAGGGAGGGAAGGTGGCGGGAAGCCCGATGACTCAGCCGGCGCTCAGCCGGTACCGGGCCGGACGCGGCCCGCGACTTCCCGCCGGGCTCCGTTGCGGGTGCGGAGGGGCCTGGCACCGCGCCCCTTCCCCGGGCCCGCCTGTCGCCCCCTCCTGCCCCCCCCGCGGCGCGCGCCCGCTCACCCCTCGGTCACCCGCTCACCCGCCCGTTGCTGCCGTCCCCACTTCCGGACGGCGGCCTCCGTGACGTCACCAACGCGCGCCTCTCGACGGCGAATGGGAAGCTGCAGCGGGCCGTGGGCGGGGCCCTGGAAGAGCTTTCCTGGCCCCGCCCACCTCCCTGGCCCCTCCCACCTCGGAGGCCCGCGAGGGCCGGTTGGCCTTCGGCGGGAACCGCGCGACCCGGTTCTGTTTGTCTTAATTACGACTCACTGCACCTGTAGTTTGCCCTGAGGTGGTCAGGCGCCCGTCTGCATTGCATATCTGTGTGACCTTGGACAGGTGACACCGTCTTCTGTAAAATAAGACCGTAGAAACCTGTCAGGGGAATGCCATGTTACTCCCTAGCACCGAGGAAGTGTTGAGTAAATGCTAGCTTATTATTTTTGCCTGCTCCCCGCTTCGCACTTGACGCGTTACTATTCTGTACCCTAATCACTGCAGAGGAAGAACGCAATTTGTAAAACACTCAGAATCGCAGACGCAGCGTCAAGACCAACATGTGTGTTCAAGACACTGTCATTCTAAATTTAAGCTCACCAGTCCGTTGAAATTACTGGGCGTTTTAAGTTCACACCTGGTTTGTGTAACCACTGCCTTTCTTGGTCTGGAGGCTTCTGCAGCTGGACTTGCATTTGATTCAGTTCTTTAACTTTTCCCAGGGCAGTGGAGAGTGGAGAAGATGGCAAAGGAGTGGGAGGGAGTGCAGCTCTAAGTCCTTAAAATGGGAAACGTCCAGGGAATTTTACCACTTATCTTAAATAAATAAAATCTGCATCTTACAATGTCTGCGTCTTAATGTTCTTTTAGAGCATAGTCTGTTCAATGTAACTTTAAATTCTTAATTTTCCTAAAAAAATGGTGTCTCTGTGGCTTCCAGTGATCAGAACGCTTACCTTCAGGGGTATTGAGTATCCCACTTTGATAAGCACAGGACTAGCTTCCAGTTGCCACTCAGAGACACAGTACTGATCAATCCAACTTCTTAACACAGTAATGAATCTATCCTAACTAGACTGACCCAAGAAAAAAACAGCCTTTAATGTAAAGGAGCATATCACTGCAGATAGTACCAGATTAGTAGCAAGTATTATGGACAATTTCACACCAACCACCTTGACATCGTAGATGAAACGGGCAGATTTTTTGAAAGATACGACCTACCAGAACTGAAACAGGAAGAATTTTTAAAATCCGAATAGCCCCTTACTATTCAAGGAATTGAATTTTGTTCAACAAAGTGCCCACAAAGATAATTCCAGGCCCAGATGGTTTCAGTGGTCAAATTTATTAACCACTTAAGGAAGAAATAACACCAATCTTGCACAACTTTTGTTCAGAAAATAGAAAAGGGAACATGTTTCCTCTCATTTCAGGCCAGCATAGCACTGATTACAACCCTGAAATAAATGTCCAAAAAAAAAAAAAAGTACAGATCGATATTTACACAAACATAGAAACAAACATCTTTAGTAAAATAGTAGTAAATTGAATCCAGCAAGTGGAATTAACCAAGTTGACTTCATCCCAAAAATTCAAGTTGGATTTAACGTTTGAAAACCAATCAATGTTACTGGCCATACTAATAGACCATAAAAGGAAAATATTACTGGCCATACTAATAGACTATAAAAAGAAAACTACATGATCATCCCAGTAGATGCCGAAAAAGCACTTAAAATTTAATACCCATTCATGATTAAAAAAAAAAAAAAACTCTCATAAAATAAAGATTAGAAGATTTCCTCAGTTCAGTAAAGAGCATCTATGAAAAAATGTACAGCTAGTATAGTTCATGGTAAAATATTGACCACTTTTCCCTTAATATTAGCGATAAGGATGCCCAGCCTCAGCCCTTCTTTTCAACATTTTACTATCGTTCATAACCATTAACATAAGGCAAGAAAAAGAAAGAAAAGACACAACAATTGGGAAGGAAGCAAAACTGTCTTTGTCTGCCCATGACATAATGGTTTGCATAGAAATTGTAGGAATCAGCAAAACAACTATTAGAACTAATAAGTGAATTCAATAAGGTCTACGGATTCAGGTTAATATGTAAAAATCAACTGTATTTTTATATAGTAGCAGCAAATAGTTATCAATTTTAATAGCTGAAATTATATGTAGATATGTAGATACAGATTATAACATAGAAACAAATGTAGCAAAAGAATCCATATGGTTGGCAAACATATGTAAAGATATATTTAAAGACATCCAACATCATCAGTCATTAAGAATATATAAATTAAAACTTCAATGAGACACCATTACATACCTATTAGACTGTCGTATTCAAAAAACTTGGTGCTGGCACAGATGTGGAGAAAAGGGAACCCTCATACATTATCAGTGGGATTGTAAATTAGTGTAGTCACTATAGAAAACAGTACAGAGATTCTTCAAAAAATTAAAAATAGACCTATCATATAATCCAGCAATTCTGTGCCCAGGTATTTATCCAAAGATAACAAAAACACTAATTCATAAAGATATATGCACCCCATGTTCACCGCAGCATCTTATTCAATAGCCAAGACATGGAAACAACCTAAATGTCTACTGACAGGTGAATGGATAAAGATATGGTATATATGCATATATGCATACACTATTAAATATTATTTGACAATAAAAAAGGATGAAATCATACCATTTGCAGCAATATGGATGGAGACCTGGAGGGTATTATGCTAAGTGAAATAAGTCAGACTAAGAAAGACAAATACCATGGGATCTCATTTATATGGGGAATCTAAAAAATAAAAATAAAAAAAAACCACTAAATAAATAAATAAACAAAACAGAACCTGACCCATTGATGTAGAGAACAAGCTGAAAGCGACCACAAGGGAGGTGGTGGGGGTGGAAATTTAAAAAAAAAAAAAACAAAAACCTGGCCATATCAAGTCCTGGCAATGATGGGGACCAGCTGGAATTTTCATCCATTGCTGGTGAGAAAACAAACTGTTTCAGTCGCTTTGGAAAACAGCTTGGCAATTTCTGATAGTTATTTTATTTGTCAATTAGAATTGACATTCAATAATATTTTATACTAGTTTCGGGTGTACAGCATGGTGGTTAGACATTTATATAATTTATGATGTGATGCCCCCGATTAGCGTAGTACCCACCTGGCGCTATACATAGTTATTACAATATTATTACATCATTTCCTGTGCTGCACTTCATGTTCCAGTGACTATATTGTCACTACCAATTTGTAGTTCTAAGTCCCTTCACCTTTTTCACCCATCCCCCAACTCCCTCCCATCTGGTAGTTATACACTTACCATAGGACTCAACAATCCTACTCTTAGGTATTTACCTGAGAGAAATGAAAACATGTTCACACTAAAAATGTATGTGAATGGTTTTAGTAGCTTTATTGATAACCGTCCAAGCCTGGAAATAAGCCACATTTTGAAAAAGGCAAAACTAGAGAGACAGAACATATCAGTCTTTGCCAGGAGATGGAGGGTGGGGTTTGCTACAAAGAGGCCAGGGAGGGGTTGAAGTGTGAAGGAATGCTTCTGCATCTCGATAATGGTGGTGATTATATGACTCTGTGTGTGCGTGTGCGCACATGCACATGTGTGTGTCAAAACACAAAGAACAGCACACTAAAAAGGGCATATTCTCCTGCATGTAAACGGTACCTCAATAAACCTGACTAAAATAGTCTTTCTATATATTAGCCAAAAAACAAGTAGAAGACGAAATTGTAAAAGCGTATTTTAAAGGGCTCTCAAGGAATGCTTATTCAAGTGAGTTCATGTACACATCAGGTTCGGATGAGGGGTTCCGAGGCCATTAAACTAAATAAAGTAGAAAAAGACCATGTGGCTAGAATGCCCGACCCCCGCCCTCACCTCGGTCCGCCGGTGAGGACCACCAAAGCAACCCAGGAGTCTTCTCTTCTCCACACAAGGTGCTTCCTGTTACCTCTTAACACGGACTCATCCTAAGGGAAATACAACTCTACCTGCAAGGAAACTGACATTCAGGACACAGAAATCCTACAGGGAGTATCCTCTTTGTAGAGCACACGCCCAAAAGGAAATACCAGAACGAAGGGTACTGTTCAGGTCAGGCATGTTTCCGTTGCTATGGAAACACCACAGCCATGAGTATTATTCTGCAGTTAGAAGGCAACCTGTTATTAAAAAAGGAAAGTCAAAAAAATGAGATAAATCCAGTTTAGAAGTATATATCAACATTTATGGTATATGCCAACTTTAGGTCTTAATGGTTGTCAGTGAGGGTGTGAAAACCCATTAATGCTGCTTGGACGTGCTTGTTAAAGATTCCCCCGAAATCTGTCTTCACAGCAGATAAGATCTTCGTATATATCCATCTAGTGGTCAAAATGTGGCTCCCACAAGTGCTCAGCTGTCTTCATTCATCTAACTTTTGGTAGTGTTCCTTCGAAATGGATTCATTTCTACCAACCAGAGAGAGAAATAATGGTGCCTGTATAGCAGTTGTGAATGTAACACTGTTTTCATTCACTCATTCATTCATTCATTCATTCACTCATTGAATATTTGCTTAGTGTCTACTACGTGCATCAGACTACCCAACAGTTCATATCGTGCTTAGAACGGTGCCAGGCACTTTATTAACTCATTAATCCTCACAAGCTTCCAAGGAGGTACTTTTCCAATGAGGAAACTGAGGCATAGAGAGGTTAATCTGTCTAAGGTCACATGGGTAGTAAGCAGCACAAGCAGAATTCAAACCCAGACGTGCTGACTCAGAACCAGTACTGTACTCTCTAAAGCTGGAGAAGAGGCAGGAGCCAGGTCATGCAGGGCTGGGCGTGTCCCACGACGACCTTGGGATTTTATGTTGATGGTCATAGGGGGCATTAAGAGTTCCTCAGCGGGCATCAGTCTGGCTGGCCTGGAGACTGTCGGAGGGGCTTGCTGTGAGCATTTATCACCTCTCGGTTCTGGAGGTCAGAGTCCACAATGGGGCCGCAGGGCTGACATCTCACGCCGGCACCAGGGAATCCGTTCTTTTGTCTCGTCCAGCTTCCAGAGGCTTCTTTGCGCCCTTTTCAAAGTCAGCTGTGTGATATCTTTGCTCTCGGACCTGCCGGCCACCTTCTCATGAAGACCTTTGTGATTCCATTGGCTCCCTGGATCGCCCAGGATCCACTTGCTGCCCGTGGAAAGGTCCCCACTTGAATCACATCCATGACGTCAGGGGGCACGTTCACAGGCTTGCAAATTGGGGAACCATAATTCAGCCAGTCGCCAGCCCCAAGCATGTGCTTTAATGATTGGGGGTATGGGGAAACACAGCCCCCCGCCCCAAGGATTATGTCCTTGCAAAACAACTGACTGTTCATCTTGGGACAGTGACCACGTTGACCTTAAGGCTGAACACTGTCTCCATTTTCTTTCTTTTCTGGGTTGTGAGCAGACGGTTTGATTTCAGGTAACAGTAGAGTGACCCCCGCCCCTTCTGGTCCCAGCTCTGTGCCTCCCCTGCCAGCACTCACTCCCGGGGGCTTTGCCAGAAGCTGTCCTTAGTATATCTGCTCCCAAGAGAATCTACATTTTAAAATAGGATGGAAAAGGGGGAATATGCTTCACATAAAGATATGAATTTATAATGATAGCCTGTTGGGACTATCGCCCTGGGGAAGATATTTGAGGCGATATTTAGAGAAGTCAGACAAAAACATAATTATGACCTAATTTTAATATTCTGAAATTTTAGAGTGGTGGTGGCTGTCTCCTCGAACCCCTCACCCACCCCATTTTTTGTTCTTTGTGAGTGATTCTGAGTAATTTGTTTAAAAGAACTAGTTCTGTTTCAAGAATGTGTTCTTTCTTTGAAACAACAAAAAAGTACCTGTTTGAAGAAAAAGTCCTTCACTCGTTTTGTTCTCATAAAAGTTTAATAGAAGCCAACTAAAGTTTAAGATCTCCCAGAGGACAAATAAAGATATTTCTCAGCAAATGTAGAATCACATTCTTCATTGGTACTGGGAGATTTCACACACAAATGCAATTTTATTTTACATTTAAAAGAGGTAAGTAAATAGACAAATCAGTTTTAGCTCTTCTGAAATTTCATACGGGGTCATTAATTTTAAAAGATGGGCCTCGATAATGACAGAGGCCCGAGAGTGAAGACAGAACAATCACCTTCAAAATTCTGGCCCCAAAGCGGCCTCAGGTCGGAGCCCCGCCACGTCCTCCACTACACATCTAGGCATCACCCCCAGATGAGGCTCGTGTGGAATCTGCTCTTGCATCAACACGATGCCCTCTTCTTCCTTAAAACTGGTTCCTCTGATGGGTTCTGACAAAACAACACTACGTGACATTAAGACCTGTCCTCACGTCTCGTGGCAGAGACAAAGATATAAACGTAGTGTTCAGTATAGTATAAACAGCAGTTGAATGAGAGAGACAGAGACAGAGAGAGACAGAGAGAGAGAGAGACAGAGACAGAGACAGAGACAGAGAGAGACAGACAGACAGAGAGAGGGAGAGAGAGAGACAGACAGACAGACAGACAGAGAAAAAAAGAAAGAACAGAAATTCCCATAGGAGATAATCAAGTGTTTCAAGATAAATCCTACCCCCATCACCAAATAAGATATTTAGTCCCAGTGAAGTAGTTATATTGTTTCTTTTGAAATCATTATGACCAGTGTAAAGTTTCACCATCCTAGGCAATGTGACTTTGGGGAGCATCATAAAGAAGCTGTGCTACATGAATTCTCTGAGCCTCAGTTTACTTGTCTGTAGATTGATGAGGCTATGATATGATAATGTGTATAAAGCAGCTGACAGTCCCAAGCACCCAGCAGGTTCTCTAAGATGGAACTCTAATTTACATTAATCATATAAGTCTACTTGTATAGTTGGTTTGCTCATTTTCTTCTACGTTCTGGCTGATTTCCTGTATCTGGCTTTGAAAGCAAAGAATGGGTCTCTGTGAAATTAATTTACAATATATACTTATATCAAATCATTGCGTCGTATACCTCAAACTTATACAAGGTTATATGTCCATTAGATCTCAATAAAACTGGGGAAAATTAAAATAAAAGCAAGAGTTAAAAAAAGAATCACTCACTGATAAAGAACTGAAAACCTTAATTAAGCTACAGAGATTTGTTACTGCGTGCAAGCTTGCTTCCGATTTCAGTTACGGACAGTGAGCCCAGGATGGACGTTACGCTGGAATTGTTCTAACACTACCTGGGATTCTATTTAAATCCTATTAAAGCTTCTTTCTGTTTTTTCGTAAGTCTTATTGAGATGTCATTCACATGTCATAAAGCTCACCTACTTGAAGTGAGTAACAGTAGTATTTAGTTCACTCACAGAGTTTGTAGTCGTGACCACGACCAACTTTGGATGACTTCTTTACACCCAAAGAACCCTCTGCCCCGTTAGCAGCCACTTTTCATTTTGTCCAAACTCCCCCCATCCAGCCCTAGGCAATTACACATCAGCTTTCTGTCTGTTGATTCGCCTCTTCTAAGCATCCCATATGGGCGGAGTCGTACCATCTGTGGTGCCTTGGGAACTGGCTTCTCTCCCTTAGTGTTATGTTTTCAAGGTTCGTCCATGTATAGCAGAGAACAGCACATCATCCCTTTTCATTGCTAAGTAATATTCCATTGCATGTGTTTCAATTTCTGAAGTACTATGAGACGTTTTCCAAAGTGGCCACCCCATCCTGCATTCTCACCAGCAGTTTCTGAGGATCCAGGTTCTCTGCACTCTCGCCCGCACCAGTATTGTCTGTCTTTCTGATTTAAGCCATCCTCGTGGGTGTGAAGAGGTAGCTCATGGTTTTGATTTCCATTTTTCTAATGGACTGTGATGGTGAGTAGCTTTCCTATACATTTTGGCTATTAGTACATCTAATCTGGGGACATATATAATTCCAATCCTTCGCCCATTTTTAATTGTGTTATTTTTTTTCCTTTTATTGTTGAGTCGTAAGCTTTCTTTTCATTTCTTTTCTTTTGGATACAAGCCCCTTACCAGATACATAATTTGCAAATATTTTCTCCCATTCTGTGGGTTGTCTTTTCACTTTCTTGATGGTGTTTTTTTTTTTGTAGCAAAAAAAAGCTTTTAATCTTGCTGAAGTCCAGTTTATCTATTTTTTCTCTTTCATTGCTTGTGCTTTCGTATCATATTTAAGGAACCACACCTAATCTAAGGTCGCAAACGTTTATGTCTGTGTCGTCCTCTAAAATTTTTATAGTTTTAGCTCTTACCGTTAAGTCTTTCATTCTTTTGTATGTTGATATGCACCATTTGTTGAAAAGATTAATCCCTTCCACATTGAATTGTCTTGACACT
Source organism: Eidolon dupreanum (assembly GCA_028627145.1). Lineage (NCBI taxonomy): Eukaryota > Metazoa > Chordata > Mammalia > Chiroptera > Pteropodidae > Eidolon > Eidolon dupreanum. Next base: position 151,665,372 of record CM053507.1, on the reverse strand, counting down.
CTTGTCAAAAAATTGATTCACCATAAATGTGAAAGGTTATTTCTGGATTCTCAATTTTATTCCATTGATCTGTATGTCTCTGATATTTTTAAAAATTAAATTTGATTCCTGCATATGTATAGAATGAAGCTTAAGGAGAAAATTAAAGAAAATATTAATTCCGGTGTGGTGTAATGAACTACTGCTTCTGGTCCCCACTTCTCCCCGAGACCGTACCCACCCATGCCCCTGCCCCACCTTATCGTGGTGGGTGGTGTGCTGTAGGCCGGGTTCACTTGACTAGGCTGAGCCACACAATTTGTTCTGACTCTCAGGGTACCAATGACTGTGCCACAAATAAGCTTGTACAGGTGATCTTGTTTTCTTGCACTTTTGCAATTACATGAAAAAAAACAAAACAAACAAACAAAACTGCCCTGCACAGCCGCTGGTTCCAAATGATTCTGAACCCACTCTGTGACCTGGAGCTCCGCCAAGTTCAGCCAGACCTCAGTCAACACTCAGACACTTGAGCAAGGAATAAACGCTTATCATCGTTTATCCGCCGTGGCGTTTGTAGTCAGTTGTTCTTTAGCAATAGCTAACTAATACGCCTGCCGCTGAGTGGCAGCCACGCCTGTCAGTTTGGTCATTTGATAAGAAATGAGATTATAAAAAAAACTATACATGCATATTTGGACTCCCGGTTTTACTTAACATTTTTTCCATAATACCCTGTGTTTTCAAGTTATTGTTAAACACTCCTTTTAGTACTCACATATTTCAACCTTTATACATTTCTCTTAACCATTCCAATATTATTTTTACTATTCAAGTAAAAATGCAATGAATTTTACTCTCCCTCTCTCATATAAACTTTGCTCTACATTTCACATTATTTTCACAAAAAGGAAACCTAGAAGTAAGGAGTTTTAATGAACTTCTTTATCCAGAGTTAAAGGTGGATCCGCTGAATCTTATCTTTCATGTTATTATACCTCATATTTTCACCTGTGATTCAGTCAAACCCGCATTGTTTTACCTCTCAAGTCAAAATTGATTTGGCTTTATAAAAAACCATTTTTGTGAATTCTGTCAGTACGTTCCAAAACTGTCTTTAGACTTCCATAGTTTATTCTAAAGAAGAAAATTCTCACCACGAAAAATATACTATGCAAGGCCCTACCTCTCATTTTCCTTTGCGCTTATGTGGCAATAGGGGCGTAGGGAGAAAATGCGAGCACCCTCTTTTTAAGCAACTCTTAGCATGGTTGATAAAGCATATTATAGCCAGCAAGATGGCAGCCAGATCTAATTTTCTTTATATCCATCACAGCACCTGACAGTGCACAGGTAGGTGAGTGTGATAAATACGTGTGGAGTAAATGAATGTAAGAAGCAGAGAAGACGTTAAAGGAGCTTTTCAGGCCAGAAATCACTGTCCTCACAGTGATTAATAACTGTTTTTAAGGCTTCCACAGTGACAAATACACTACATCCCACTTAGATGTGTAGGACTTTAAAGAGTCGGCCCGATAGCTGCTATACTATCTAAAACCTTCTTGGGTCCTTCTTAGCAAATAAATGGATCTCTCTGTCCCTTCTTTTACTTACCCTGTCCCCAAGGAAAAATCACAGTTTTCAGATCGTCTAATAACGGTCGATCCAGTTTCATTTTGGCCACTGTTTGACAGTTACTCCAGGCCCCCCAGGACATGCACCGAGCCTCTGGAAGCCCCATCCTGGGTGCCTGGGGTTTGTCATCTTGCAAACGGAACTCCTGATGTTACCTGGCCACCTCCCCTCTGTGTCTGCTTGAAGAGGACCTGGGCTCCTTGGCCCCCACTTCTCCTGCTCTGTTTTTTAGGGGCTGTCATCACCCCGCTGCCAGGGCTGAGCCTAGAGGTCCCCCCGCCTCAGGTTCGTGACGCATTCGGGTCCATTCTTACCTAGCCGGAGCCTTGGCCACTTTTTTTTTTTTTTAAGTTTGCTTTGCTAGTCAGTCCCTTTGAACTTCCCCAGACAAAAATGGAACAAAGGACAGGAAAGCCCAACTAGGTTTACTTAAACTGAAACACGCTGGGGACAGCTGAGGTGGACCTTGGGAGCTGGAGATGACACAGGGGACGTCTCCCAGTGTGCAGCAGACCATCACAGCCAGGGTCACGACCTGTGTGGGACAAGTCCAGGCCGCAGCCGCCAGCAGTCCATCGCGCCCGGACTCCCCCGCCCCCACACAGGGACACACGGCGTCGCGGCGTCCGCCAACACGGCAAGGACAGGCTCAGGCCTGCCCTCCACGCTGAGCCTGGCCGCCAAGGGTGGGCGTGCAGGCCGGCACCTTCCTGGTGGCCCTTGGTGTGTCCAGCCCGGTGCCTGGCTCTGCAGAGGGGACAGAGGCACAGCAAACACTCCAGAGAGTCCCCTCGCCGCCCCCTACATTTGAGCCCTGGCCAGCAGGGGCCGGCGTTGGTCCCCACTGGGGAGTAAAGCAGAGGAGCAGCAAAGAGTGAAGACTTTGCAGGTCAATGACAGCAGCCGGCCGGGCCGCGGTGTCTGGGCGGCCAAGAGCGGGGGCCCTGGGAGCTGGAGGGAGGACCCCCCCCCTCTGTCCCTGCCAAAGGCCCCTGGGCATCTGCTCGGAGAAGCCCCGCTTCATCCCCGCGTGACAGAGGCTCCCTGCCTGCAGCTTTCACCACGACAGCTGCGATGACGAAACAGCCTCTAAGTCAAAAACTGTCCCCTCGATAAGGCGGTTCTCAGCGTCCTGCAGCGGCTCCTGACCGCACGGCCACCGCGCTCCTCGGTAAGCGGGGACCTTCTTTCTGCGACCGGCCCTCCGCCCCCTCATCTCTTCGTCACATGGCGGGAGGGGGCTGAGAAAAGTGAGAAGTAATGACGGTGGATCTTGGGCAAACTTTTTAAAGAGAAGGGGGAAATAAAACCCCATCTAACTCTATTATTAGCAGGGACGGGGCTGATAACGTGTGTCACATCACGTCGATGAGGAGAGCAGCTCTCTGCTCTGTCCCTGTGTCGCGGCTCAGTCGCTGAGGTGTGCGAACCCACGCAAGGTGAGTCACGTCAACATCAAAATAACCCCTGTAGCTTTGCTGACGCTTATGTGACAGACTTGTTCCTCTCCCTTCCAGATACCTCGGGGGTTGAAATGAGAACGTGTGTTCTGCCACGATTTCTTAGAAAATGTGTGGGTTTAGAAAACAGGGTACAGGATATAATAAAAGGTCTTGGCGAGGATGTCTCGGAGTTCATTTAAAAAGCTACAATTGAAACAACAACCTCCGAACAGAGGTGATGGTACTGCATCTCCCTGAAGGCGTTCTGATTTTTGTTTCACTTGGATGATCAGGGAGTTCAAGATGGTCTGGTTTTATATAAAGAATTTGCTGAGAGACGTCCCTTGGTTTCTATGTTCACTAATTTAATTATTTACCCAAAGCAAGGTAAACATATTTCCATGTATATGGAAGAAATAGATGGACTGAAAAAGTAAAAAGGACAGAGAAAGAAAGAAGGAGAGAGAGAAATCAAAATCTCTTAATAATCCACGAGTCCAAAATTCATAAACACATGAAAAGACACTGTTTTCATAGCCTTATTGATTAATGTATTTGATACCCAATTTAATAAATTATCATGTTGAAAATTTCATTATCTGGTACCATTTTATTTTGGGTGAAATATTATAGCCTGTTTCATCGTTCTTAAAAAAATATATTAATGTATGTAGCTACGTGTTAAAAGTTTACATTTCAACACTTTGTATAAAGTTTTAGAAATCGAATCACCTCATTTGTTTTCATTACTTGAAAGACGACTTAGGGAAATTTTCAGGCAAGGACCCAAGATATCACACCACCCCTCAAACGGACCCGGCTTGTCACCCGCTCCCAGCCTGTCGTGAGCTGATCTAACTGGTCCCAATGCCAGACGTTACCCCGCACAGCTTGACTTGCTAAGCGTTGTGTATTGATTTGCCTCTATTCCATACGGGCTCAGGCACTTTTAACACATGTCCTGTGTCTGACACTGTGCTAGGTGCTGGGCTGCAGCCACAAGCTTGGACACGGTGCACAAGATGCTGGCCTTGTATCATTGAGTTCAGCCATCAGAAACTAGAGGATCACCAGACACAGGTATGCCCAGGAATGGGGGTGGGGGGAGCGTTGAGCATGGATGTGGGATGACAATTGGCCGAAAGACATTTAACCACCGGGAGATATTTAACTCCTTCTTTGTTCCATTCCAAATCCTCAGGAAGGCAGCACCATGCTCACCTCGGCTAGTGTTTAGGTCGATGTCGACAGTTGGAATCCATAAGTTATATTTGAGGACTATTTCAGAAAGTTAATTAGAAGTCTAGCAATAGCAAAAAACATGCGTGCATTCTACATGGCCCTTATTACTCATTTATATTTTTAGGTGTGTTCACAGTTTTCCATGTGGGGGTGATGCAATAGACCTAGATAAACATCATTTGCATTTTATACCTGGATTTATTTATTTATTCTTCATCTCCCAAAAAGATAGATTTTATTGCTGAATCCACTATACAGGAAAAAAAAAAAAAAAGAGGAAGTAAAAGTAAACTCTTTACTTTCAAGGGCCTAACGGAGCATGAATCCTCTTAGGTGCTTTGCAATTTCTGTGCATTGAGGCCTAGTCTGCAGTTAGATGTCACCGCAGCTGACTCAAAAGGGCTCTGAAAACAGGGTTACAAATACAGCTTTGGTTATAAAACAAATGCCCCAGGCAGAAAAATAAGTCGAAAGGGCAGAAAGAGGAGGGAAATATTTATACGTCTGAACTTCAGTAGAATTTGACCAATTCTCAGGAACACTGGGGAAATCCGCTGCCAATTATCAAGACTTTACCCAATTTTCTAGAAATGTCTGCAGGGTATGAGCTCTGCTCCTATCTTCTCCCAAATTTCAAAAAAAAAACACACAGATATAACACCTACCAGAAGCCAGGTCCTCAGAGGGCACTCGAGGAATTTTAGGCTGACTCACTGAAATGTCGCACGAACTAGTAGCTCACGAGCTCAGAGCGTGAGTGTGTATTTCTGGCGATCTTAGGTAGGCAGACTGTGTTTGCTTCATTCTGTTCGTTTGAACCTCATTTTAACAATCGAATGGTTTTCTGCTGGATTATAGTTGGTAGCCATGAGAAGAATGAGCTGGATAGATTGTCGATTTTTTTTAAAGCTAGCGAAGTATCTCTACTATTGCAAAGTAAAATATCGCCCAGTTGACATCTACCTAACAGCATATGTTTGGAATAAAGAGATGCCCCAAGAAATTTGGGTTGTTTTTCCAGCAGGTGTGATCACTATAACTGGGACCAAAAATATTAAGGGGACGTGGGCAAACACTGAACGCACTTTCAGGGAACAGAGAATGAACAGAATTACAGAAGATATACACTCGATTGCTAATACCCAGTAATATCCAGCCTTGTGTGGAATTTATCTGGCTTACAGAAAGTTATCGCTCTTCTTAATATTAAGACTCCTATTTGAATATCTTGTGTTGTCTATAGGACCACTAATTTCCTTTCAAATGCATTCTTTTTTTATATATACAAAACATCACAACGGTATGTGAAAAAAAAGTATATGGCTGTTTTATGGCAAAATAAATTAATCATCAAAATTTTTGAATGATCAAATTTGGAAAATAATTCTATTTTCAGCAGCTGGAAAACCAGAATACATGAAAAATTCTAAGGGAGAGTGCTTGGTTATGTGAAATATTCAATTATCTCCCCACTGAAATAATAAACAGTTTCATTACTTACTTCAAAAATTTAGTTGCAAATGATATTTATTTATTATTTTTATGAGTATGGTTGGAATGTGCTACTTACTTTGCCAGTCAGTAAAAGTCACCAGGGAATATGAATTTTGTGTTTTTTCTTCTGACCTTACTAGGATTCTTCCCACTAATAAAAATTAGTGCAAAGATAGAGCATATATAATATCATTTCAGGAAATGCTGACAGTTTAAAAAATCACCTTCTTAACCCGAAGAGGTAGCTGTCTTTGTTGTTGTTTGTTAAGGATTTTTTGTTATCTTTGCTTCTCAGGCTTAGTAAATACTAATGCTTCCCTTTAATTTATTAAAAATATTACTTGTTGAAAATTTTTAAAAGATTAGGAAATCTGCTTTTATTGTCATTGTCATTCTTGCTTTAAAAATTCTTGTTCTACGTGGTATGGAATCATCGGAGAGAAAGAAACAAGATTAGCAATACTTAGTTTATTTGAAAAAGGAATAGAATAGATTTCCAGTCAAGAGAGCAGAGTACGAAAATGCTGTGCTTGCCTCCTCTCACGACCACATCAAAATTACAACTAAAGTATGGAATAATCAACCTGGAGAACCACCTGAAGACTAGCTGAACAGAACTCCTATAACTAAGGATGTAAAGAAGAGGCCACCTCAGACTGATAGGAGGGCGTAGACGCAGAACAGGCTGGTCCCACAGCCATGCGTGATGACTGAGAATCAAGAGGCATAGCTAGATTGCAGAGGTCTCCCTGGAGGAGCGAGGGGTCCTAGCCCACACCTGGATCCCCAGCCCGGAGTACTAGTTCCGAGAAGGGGAACCCCTACAACTCCTGGCTGTGAATATCTGTGAGGATTCCATCTGTCCAGGGGAGACGGAAGGCGGTGGGAAACTGAGGCATCCTCTTAAAGGGCCAGCACACAGACTCACTCGCTTGCAGGCATTCACCCTGGGCTTTGGTAGGTGGACACTGGCTCAGGGGCACCAGAGACATACAGGGAGAAACTGAGTTATGTGGCTTTAGGGTGAGGGCTGGAGGGACAGCTGCCATTGTCCCTTCGTTGATCCCCAGACAGGGCCAAGTCTGAATCTGACTGGCCAGGTGAGCTCTGCTTGCTACACTCTATGACTCCCCAAGGCCCCACCCCGCCCACCTCATGCACTGCCCAAGGTTCTTGCAGTAGCTGTGGCAGAGGCTGGCCTTGGTCCACACTGCGGTCTTGCTGAAAAACTCCCAAACATCTGCAGGCCCCAGGCAGGCAGCAGCTGGCCTTGGTATGCCCTGTGCCAATTACTGAGTGGCCCCAGGCCCGGCACTGGTGCCAAGCCTGAATCTGTGGCCCTCGCCCATCGGTGACTCCCTGAGCCTCCACCTCACCCAACTTCTGTCCCGCCAGAGGCTCCATCAGCAGCGAGCCTTACAGACAGCTGGCAGCCAGCAGCAGGCCTCAGGCAAACCCTGAGCCTTGGCTAAGAGGACCCAGGTCTGGTCCTTCTGCTGGGGTGATCCCACTCCTCAGGGTCAACCCCCATACAGCAGCTCCTATGTTGTGGTTGTGGCCAATCCTGAGGGTTGATCTCACCTACTGACGTGCCAACAGGAGGGCACACACAGCCTACACAAGGAACGCTCGTGGAGCACCTGGCGCAGGTGACCAGGGAGAGTGTGCCACCAGGCCACACAGGGCACCTACCACACAAAGCCACCTGACTAAGGCCAGGAAATGTAGCACACCTACCTAATACACAGAAACAAACACAGAGAGGCAGCCAAAAATAAAAAACAAACAGCAACAATGACAAAGAAACATGTTCTCAATGAAAGAACAGGAGAAAACACCAGAAAAAGAACTAAATGAAATAGTGATAAGCAGTCTATCAGATACAGAGTTCAAAACACTGGTTATAAGGAGGCTCAAGGAACTTAGAACTTCAACAAATGGAAAGTAAGCCTAAAGAGGGCATAGAAACCTTAAGAAAGAACCAGTCAGAAGTGAAGAATACGATAAGTAAAATGAAGAAGACACTAGAAGGAATCTCTGACGACTGAATCAGAGATCTGGAAGACAAGGTAGCAGAAAATACCCAATCAAAATAGCAAACAGAAAAAAAAAAGTTAAAAACGAGGATAGTTTAAGGGACCTCCGGGACAACATCAAACATAGCGACATCACAGAGGTGCCAGAAGAAGAAGAAAGAAAGCAAGGATCTGTGAACCCATCTGAAGAAATAATGACTGAAAGCTTCCCTCACCTGGTGAAGGAAATGGACGTACGACCCAGGAAGCACAGACAGTCCCAAGCAAGATGAGCCCAAAGAGGCCCACACCAAGACACATCATAATTAAAATGGCAAAGTGTAAAGACAAAGAGAGAATCTTAAAAGCCGCATGAAAAAGGCATTTACCTACAAGGGAACTCCCATAAGAGTGTCAGCTTATTTCTCAACAGAAACTATAGGCCAAAGGGGATTGGGCACAAAATATTCAAAGTAATTTAAAAAAAAAGCAAAGACCTACAAACAAGGTTACTCTGCATAGCAAGGCTATTACTTAAAATTGAATGAGAGATAAAGAATTTCAATAGCCCAGAAAAAGCCAAAGGAGTTTATCACCTCCAAGCCAGCATTACATGAAATATTAAACAGACTTCTTTAAGAAGAAGAAATTTGAAAAAAAGAACATAACAATGGATAATAAAATGGCAATACCAACATACCTAAAATAATCACTTTAAATGTAAATGGATTAAATGCTCCAACCAAAAGACATAGGGTAGCCAAATGGATAGGAAAACAAGACCCATACATATGCTGTCTACAAGAGCCCCACTCTAGGTCGAAAGATAGGCTAAAAATAAAGGGATTGAAAAAATATTTCATGCAAATAGAAATTTTAAAAAATCTTATATCAGATAAAATGGACTTTAAAACAAGGGTTATAAGAAGAGACAAAGAAGGACATTTCATAATGATAAAGGGGTCAACCAGCACGAGGATATAACCCTTATAAATATTTATGTACCCAACCTAGGAGCACTTAAATATGCAAAACAAATATTAACAGACATAAAAGAAGAGACTGACGGTAATGGTCACAGGAGGGGACTTTAATACCAATTGACCCCAATGGACAGATCTTCCAGACAGAAAATCAACAAGGAAACAGTAGCCTTAAATGACACAATAGACCAGATGCTTTTAATTGATATTTTTAGGGCATTTCACCCCAAAGTAGCAGATTATATATTCTTCTCAAGTACACGTGGAACATTTTCCAGGCTAGATGACATATGAAGCCACAATAAATTTAAAAAGTGTCAATAAATTTAAAAAGACTAAATTATATCAAACATCTTCTCCCATCACAATGCTATAAAACTGGAAATCAGTTCCAAGAAAAAAAAAAAAAAAACACAAACACATGTAGGCTAAATAACATGCTACTAAACAATGAATGGGCTAACAATGAGCTCAAGGAAGAAATCAAAAAATATCTTGACACAAATGAAAATAAAAACACAATGACCTAAAATCAATGGGACATGGTGAAAGCAGTCCTAAGAGGAAAATGCATAACAATACAAGCCTACTTCAAGAAAAAAAGAAAAATCTCAAATAAACAATCTAATCTTACACCTAAAAGAACTAGAAAAAGAACAAAGCCCAAAGTGAGTAGAAAGAAGGAAATAATAAAGATCAGATGAGAAATAAATAAAATAGTCTAAAACATACAAAAATCACTGGAAACAAGAGCTGGTTCTTTGAAAAGATGAACAAAATTGATAAACGCTTAACCAGATTCATCAAGAGAAAAAGAGAGAAGACTCAAATAGATAAAATCAGAAATGAAAGAGTAAAAGTGACAACTGACACCACAGAAATAAAAAGAATTGTAAGACAATACTTGAACAATTATATGCCAACAAACTGGATGATTTAGAAGAAATGAATAAATTCCTAAAAATATACAATCTTCCAAGACTGAATCAAGAAGAAACAGAAAACATGAACAGATCAATTACTACTAACGAAATAGAATCAGTATCAAAAACTCTCAATGAAAAGAAGTCCTGGACTGGATGACTTCACAGGTGAATTTCAACAAATAGTAAGAGATGAATGAACACCTATCCTTCTCAAACTATTCCAAAAAATTCAAGAGGAGGGAAGGTTCCCAAGCTCACCTTACAAGGCCAACATTACTCTGATTCTAAAACTGAAGACACCACCAAAAAAGAAACTTATAGGCTGATAGTCCTGATGAACATAGATGCAAAAATCCTCAACAAAATATTAGCAGACCGAATTCAGCAATACATTAAAAAGATCATGCACTATAGTGAAGTGGGATTTATTCCTGGTACGCAAGATTATTTTGACATCCATAAATCAATTAATGTGATATACGACATAAACAAAACAAAAGATAAAAACCATATGAATATATCGATAGATGTAGAAAAAGCATTTGACAAAATACAGCATCCATTTATGATAAAAACTCTCAGCAAAATGGGAATAGAGGAATATACCTCAAAATAATAAAGGTCATATATGACAACCCCATAGCTAGCATCTACTCAACAGTGAAAAGCTAAAAGCATTTTCCTTAAGATCAGAAACAAGACAAGGATGTCCACTTTTATCACTTCTATTCAATATAGTACTGGAAATCCTAGCCATAGCAGACAAGACAAAGAAATAAAAGGCATCTACATTAGAAAGGAAGGAGTAAAACTGTTATTATTTGCTAACGACATGATGCTATATATAGTGACATGATATACAGTATTTATATAGTATCATGCCATCTGCTAATAATAACAGTTTTTAGAGAACCTTAAAGATTTCACCAAAAAAAAAAAATATAACCGATGAATGAATTCAGTAAAGTAGCAGGATAAAAAATTAATATTCACAAATCAGTTGCGTTTTTATGCACGAACAACAAACTACCAGAAAGAGAAATTAAGAAAACAATCTCACTTATGATTGCCTTGAAATGATACCTAGGAATAAACTTAAACACGGAAGTAAAAGATCTGTACTTATATATTTATAAGACATTGAAGGAAGAAATCGAAGATATAAATAAATGGAAGCATATGCCATTCTGCTCATGGATAGGAAGAATTAACATCATTACAATGTTCATACTATCCAAAGTAATCTATAGATTTAAAGTGATCTCTATCAAAATACCAACGTCATTTTCACAGAACTGGAAGAAATAATTCTGAAATTTCTATGGAACCACAAAATACCCCGGATAGCCAAAGCAATCTTGAGAAAGAAGAATAAAGTTGGAGGTATTATGTTCCTCAATATCAAACTACGCTGTAAGACTATATTAATCAAAACAGTGTGGGACTGACATAAAAATAAACATGAAATGGGATAAAGAGCCCAGAAATAAGCTCGTGCCTATATGGTCAATTAATCTATGACAAAGGAACCAAAAATATACAATGCAGGAAAGAGTGTCTATTCAAGAAGTCTTGGGAAAATTGGACCGATACATGCAAAAATGAAACGAGACCACCTTCTTATTCCATATACAAAAATAAACTCAAAATGGATTAAAGATTTAAATGTAAAACCTAAAACCATAAATCTCCCAGAAGAAAACATAGACAGCAAACTCTCTGATGTTACTCTTAATAATATTTTTTCTGATAGATCTCCTTGGGCCAGGGAAGCAAAAGTAAACAAAACAAAACAAAACAAAATAAAAAAAAAAAAACAAAAAACAAACAAAAAAAAAACAAAAAAAAAAAGAACAAGCAAATAAGACTATATCAAACTAAAAAGTTTTTTTCACAGCAAAGGAAACCATCAACAAAATGAAAAGACAGCCTACTGATTGAGAGAGATGTTTGCCAATGATACATCTGATAAGGGGTTAGTACCCAAATTTTATAAAGAACTAATACAACTTAACACCAAAAAAACAAACAATCCAATAAAAAAAAAAATGAGTGGAGCCTGAATAGACATTTCACCAAAAAGGACATACAGATGGAAAAGATATTCAACAATATGAATTATCAGAGAAATGCAAATTAAATCCACATGAGATATCACCTCATGCCTGTAAGGATGGCATCATCAATAAATCAACAAATAAGTTTTGGTGGGGATATGGAGAAAAGAGAACTCTGGTGCATTGTTGGTAGGATTGCAAATTCATACAACCACTATGGAAAACAGTATGAAGATTCCTCAAAAAATTAAAAATAGAACTACCTTATGACCCAGCAATTCCATTTTAAGGTATTTATTTGAAGAAATCCAAAATACTAATTAGAGAAGATCTATGCATCCCTATGTTCACTGCAGGGCTATTTACAATGGCCAAGATACGAAAACAACCTAAGTGCCCATCAATAGACAATTGACTAAGAAGAGGTGGTACAATGGAATATTACTTAGCCATAAAAAGAATGAAATCTTACCATTTGCAACAAAATGGATGGGCCTAGAGGGTATTATTATGCTAAGCGAAATAAGTCAGACAGAAAAACAAATACCATATGATTTCACTTATATGTGCAATCTAAAAGACGAACTAAATGAACAAACAAAACAGAAACAGACTCATAGATACGGAGAACAAACTGATGGTTGCCAGATGGGAGGGGGTTTAGAGGGCTGGGTGGAAAAGGTGTTGGGGTTAAGAAGTACAAATGGGCAGTTACAAAAGAGTCACAGGGATGTCGGGTACAGCATAGGGAATATAGTGAATAATATTGTAATAACTGTTGAGTGCCAGACGGGCACTAATCAGAAGATGACTTCATAAATCATATACATGCTAACCACTAGGCTGTATACCTGAAACTAATATAAAATAATATTGAATGTCAACTGTAATTGAAAAATAAAAATTAATTGAAAAAAACTCTAAAACTAAATACGCTTCAGTCAAACTTTTCATTTACACAGTTATTGCAAAGCACTTCTTGCTGCAGGGCCTTGGAAGGTCCCATCTCCAGGGGAAGTATCTCATCATCACTTGTTCACTCACTGCTTACTTCGAAAACAATCTTATCTTTTACATCTTATTCTATGTCTAAATTATGCAACGCTTATAAATATCCCAAAATCAAATGCTGATATTGGTGTTTTGCCCAGCCTGAGTCATTTGCCGAAAGAACACTGTTAATGGAAAATATGAAAAAGGGAACTGAATCACTACACGCTCTTCTTTCTTTTATGTTGTGACATTTCAACAGTTTCCTCAGTCAATTAAGTAGTGATAGTGAGAAATTAAGGAGCAAGTTAGTATAAATTCAGATGTGATACGAAAAAAGAGCATTTTCTGGTATCTCTCGGACGCATCCATTTAGCCAAGATCCACCTTCTGTGTTTCTATCAGGATTATATTTGGAAAATACAAAACCATTAGAATAAAATTTTAAACTGGAAATGGTAAGTCATTTAAATTAGTACGGAATATTGCTTTTGCCGCTGGAGGAATTGAGATCGGGTCTAAGCTCTATTATTTACTGTCTGTTTCATCTCTGACAAATGCTTTTACCTTTCAGACTTCTTTTCTTCTTTGCGAATCGGATAAGAACCACACACCAAAGCAGTGTGTGTGTGTGTGTGTGTGTGTGTGTGTGTGTACTCGCACGCATACGTGCCTGTGTGGGTAGGAGGCTCAGGAGAGGTCACAGGAAGAGCCGCTCTGTGAGGCCAGGCAACACACAACAGGTGGAAGCCATGCTTATAATTCATCCTCTAAAGTTAAGTTCATATATGTCTACGGCCATGCCACCCTGAACACGCCTGATCCCGTCTGATCTCAGAAGCTAAGCAGGGTCGAGCCTGGTTAGTACTTGGATGGGAGACCACCTAGGAAGACCAGGTGCTATAGGTATAAAAATAAATAAATAGATACATACATAAATAAATAAGTAAATAAATAAGTTAAGTTCATATGAAAAGTGCCTTTCAACATTTTCTGAGAAAACGCTTTAGGTTTCTAACCAAAGTTCCCAGTAAGAGGTCCTGCACTTTTTTCTTTGACTTCTAAAACCAGATGCAGGAATGGCCTGACTGCTTTTCACACTGTCGCACCGAATGATGAAAATAGCCCTGCTCCAAATTCATTTCCAGTGCCCCATCGTTTCAAGCAGGGAGAGATTCGTTTTTTCGGTTTTTTTGTTTTTTTGTTTTTTTCTGTGTTTTCGATTCCTCTTCTGGCCTGCTCCCATTTGGGTTCGTGTGGGTTCATCGGGCCTCATCAGCCTCTCCAAAGTTCAAAGTGTCACTTTTTTCTAGGTTCGTGATGAGAAGTTTCTCTTACCCACCTTAAATTGTTTTCGGTTTAAGCTTCCTGTCATGTTGGCTTGTATTCAAATGCTCATTGATGAAAATGGTAATGGTATTAATTTTCCATCTCATTAACTGAGCCTAGAACTTTTACTGTCCTGGCCTCCCGCTGACCACTGGTCCTCTCTCCCACTGACTCTCATCTCTGGTTTTGTCCTTGCTGTGTCTGCCACAAGGAACACATTACCCCCACGCGTGTGTGCGTGTGCATGTGTGGGCGTGCGTGTGTATCCTATAGGAGTCAATTCAGAAGGATTTTGGCTTCTACCATGCCCCGTACATACCCTTATTGGAAGTTTTAGACTGCACTACAATTATTGACTGACATATCTCTCTGCCTCTTAGATAAAATTTGTTCCTATTCGTATTTCTAGCACATAACAGGTCACCCATAAGTGTTGGTTAAATGGCCAAATGACTATATTTTACTTTATAAAGTAGCTGTCAGTTTTTCTCTAAAATGGCTACTTGGATCCTCATCTTTCTGTCTTCTGCAGAGTTTGATCGTCATGGTGCCTGCATTTCTGATTCTTTTGGGGGCCACAATGATACTATCAGCAGACTCACTTTCTGATAAAAAACGTAAGTGCCATCTGTTAAATTCAGTGATGTTTCTTTAAAAATATAAGCATATTACAAAAACGATAGCATTATTCTCTCCTAAATAATCCCTCAATTCGGAAATTACGTGTGGATTTTAGAAAAGGGATAGAATATTCTTATGAGAATACAAACTCTTTAAATACACTATATTTTAAGAAAGTAAGGTTGGCTGAAATGCAAAATTTATGCCACGGTGGGAAATTCTGTGGCAGAACCAGGTGTGTGGGCTCCAGAGAATAAAGGTGGAGGTGATGTCCACTCTGGGAATACCTCTTCATGCGAAGGGATGGCTAGTAGCCTTGCAACCAAAGAATAAAAATCTCCCACTGTGTTTGCTCAGAAATTTGTTGATCTATGGAGTTGGGGTCATGACAGAATCTAAGGAAACCATCACATGGCCTCTACCTAGTTTTGTCTAAGAGAAATTCCTATGATAATGACATTGTTTTATATCTGGTCGTCCAGTATCATAGCCGCTAGCCGACGGTGACTAATTGAGCACTTGAAATGTGCCTCCTGCAACTAGAACAATGAAGGTTTTATTTGAAGTCATTTAAATTTAAATAGCCACGTGTGGCCAGAGGTGACCATGATGGACAGCGCATTGCAGACAAAGCCCTGGGAGTTCGTATTTGCAGGCGTGGGTGGGGGTGGGGGCCCTGGAAGGCCATTAAGCATTCTAGATCCATGGAAACATCCTGACCATGTAGTAAGTGAATCCCAGGAGGTTTCACAATTGTGATACAATGTTATCTCAATTTTAGAAAAAAATGTAAAAAGTTTTATTAACATACACCCGGGAATAAAGGATAATCAACATTTCACATGTTAAGACCATTTATAATGGCAGGGTTGCAGGTAATTTTTCTTTCTTTCTTTTTCTTTTTTTTTCTTTTTGCTTATCTGTGCTTTCCAACATTCCTGAAACATGCAGATCTTGTTTTTGTAAATGAAATAAAAGCTTTTATTTTGAAAGCAAAGTTAGAAAGTGGTTCATTAAGAAAATAAAAACAAAAAACCTTTTTTCCCCCCAGAAATGTCTATTTAAGTAGTTTTACTGACAAAATTTGTTTTGATTTTAAATAATAAAAAGAAATAAATCCATTTTATATTGCAAACCAGTACACACACAAATACATAAGTACATTTATATAAAGAAGAAGAGGTTCATGAAACAGAATTTATTCTTACTATATTTGATGCACAAAGCAAGACTTATTATATTTGATGTCTTTCCTATTCTATTTTTTCCATGTCATTAAAAAAATTGCTAGCCAAAAACTGATGAATTATCTCAGGCAATTAGTGGATAATAACCCTCAGTTTGAAAACTACAGTTATAATAAATAATGATGTGGTACAATATCCCTTTTTCAATTAAAAACCTATAGATGTTATAGGTAAACGCCTGGGCAAAGTAAAAAAAATACACAGACACACACACACACACACACACACACACACACACACA
>CM053507.1:151630404-151648671 GCA_028627145.1 Eidolon dupreanum | reverse complement strand
TAAGTGCTGATAGGCTGGATAATGCCCACTCCAAGGTGTCTACTTCCTGATCCCTACAACCTGTGACTATGTTGCCTTCCAAGGCAGAAGGGACTTTGTAGATTCCTTTAAGGTCTTGAGATTACCCTGGGTTATCTGGGTGGGTCCAGTGTAATCACCAGAGTCTTTACAGGGAGGAGGCAGAGGGGCATTTGACCATAGAAGAGGAATCTCAGTGTAGGAACTGCCCAGTGATTGACGGCTTTGAAGATGGAAGAAGGGGCCTGTCTAGAAGCTGGAGAAGATGACGAGACATTCTCCTCTGAGCCTCTGGAAGAAATTCAGGTCTTCCTGCACCTCACTGTCACCTCAGAGGAAGTGATTCCAGGCTTCCGGGGCCCCCGCACCCCAGTTCCTCCAGACTGCGCCACACTCATGGCCGCACCCCGGCTCAAGTTCCTCTGTTGTTTTTCCCTCCTGAAGTCCCTTGCCCGGGTCCCCTCCCTCACGGGGACATCTGCTCTCTGTGCCAGGTCCCCCAGCAAAGCAGCAGGAGGGGGACAGTCGGGGAGGGGGATGCTGTCTCGTCACACTGAGGACTCAGGGCGTCTCCTGGGATAGAGAAGCTGAGCCCCACTCACCCCAGCGTTTGGGGACAACAGCCCCTGGTAAGTCCCACGTCGTCCCCTCTGCTGGTCCGCTACATCTCAGCGCATCGTAACCTTCCCCAGAGACCACCCGGGAAACACACCCACGGACGTGCTTTCTCGGGACGAACGCTGTTGCTCCCAGCATCACCAGCCGCGGAAAGATGCAATAAGTCGGTTCATTGATAAACCAAGGTCGACATACAGAGAGCCTGTCCCCGCGCCTCGCCCACACCTGTCGTAACCGCCCACACCCGCAGTGTGTTTTCTGTGACTCCAATGCTGAACAAATGGGTATAGATGGAAATAACTACGAGGAAAGGCAAAAATTCTTCCGTGACTGCTACCAACTTTTTCTTCCAGTCTATTTTTTTGTTTGTTTAATAAAGCATCGAGAGCAAGAAATTAAAAAACAATGATATAATATCATTTTACTTCTGCTAAAGTAACAGTGGCCATTAATCCAGATTTAATTTCATATTTAATAAAACCCTCTGCATTAGAGTCCGGGAAGCCGATTCGCTTGGTCCCAATCGTCCTTCCTGCACATTAAGGGGATCTTGTGTCTAATCACCTGCTTTGGTGCCTCCGGACGCACCGGGCTTAAAACCTGCCTTCAAATCGCTCCAGCTGATAAAACTCGTTATCCTTTTCATACGATTTACGTTGAGTCCACCCTTCTTGGCGTGATTCTTAATTATCTTTGTGGCCCTGCAAGTTTAGAACCGAGGCCACCTGAACCATCCACACCATAACTTCGCTCACTGAGCTCTGGAGTCTTTGAGAAGCACGTCAGCCTCAGCAAGCCTCTTCGGCTCGATTTGTACATTCCAGCTCGGCGACTAACAGCTCTGTGAAGTCTCCACAGCAAGATGTGCCAACAGCTTCTCCCCAGAAGTGGGAAGGAGGAGGGCTGGGGTGCAAACGTGGGCGGGGGGTGGGGCTTTCGACTGAGCTGCCACCAATGGTTTTGAAATAACGGTAGCAAACGTATACAGTTCAGACTGTGCAAACACAACTTTTACATCCCCTGAACTTGAGAGGCCAAGCACCCAGTCTGACCGAATATAAACTACTTCTCGATCTGTAGTCACGGGCTGCTGAAGACATCGTTTCATATAAATCATCTAAAATGTAAATTTTGCATGAGCAAGAGACTGTCAAGAGGAAACATATAAACCTGTGTTTCTACACGTCGACGTGGTTCCCTGGTGACCATCTCAAAGGGTTCAACCTAAGACGTGAGGCAGCCTGAAACTTCTCCGCCAGCCCAGTAAACCACACCAGGCTTGTAGAAATCCCGAGGGAGGAGCCACGTCACCGAGGTGAGGAAATCAGGAATGCCATTGGCCACAGCATGGGGTGGCTTCGTGTGCTTGGCACGCAAGGAGGTGAAGGCACAGAGATTTAACCCAGGCCCACGTTTCGGGCCGTGTGAACGTTTTACATGTTCCTTCCATATCTTGTCCATCGATCTGCAGCTTGTCTTCATTCAAGGAAGGCTTACCGAAAGCTTCCATAGGTCTCTGTCTTCCGTGACGTGCCGATTCCGTGGGCTATTGGTTGAATCCTTTCTTCCCCCGCCCCAAAAGAATATGGCAACGTGTGTTTGAATTGTAAACAGTACACATTTTTTGTGAAATAGTTAAACAATGCAACCCAAGTAAAATTTCCTTCATCATCTTGGGTCCCCATGAAATAATGAGACTTTCCAGATTCTTTTATGCAGGTGTGTGAACACATGTACCTTAAAGAACAGATCAGACTGCACCTGCTATTCTGCATCTTGTTCTGATTGCATGACAGGATGTTGTAGACACTTTCCCATGTCACCATGTATGCATCTGCCATAGTTATTATAACCATTGAATGGAATTCCACTCCGTCATCATAGTATCATTAAGAAAACAAATCCCCTACACATTTGGGATTATTCTAATTATTCTAATTATTATTCTACTATTTTCGGTTATATCAACAAGTCTGTGATAAACATTCTCGTGCATAACCTTTGTAAGATTGTACAATTATTTCCTTAGAATCAATTCCTAGAGGAGGAATTGATCGATTATAAGAAATGGGCATGTCACGTGTTTCCACAAGTGATCAGGTGGCTTTCTGAGGTACGCTCCCACCAGAAGTATGTGAGAATCCATTTCCTGGGTGCATTCTTCAGCCTGGTAGACGGCCGATGATATTACTGTTTCACTCTAATTCCTTTAATTCTCAGGGTGGTAAAGAACTTCTACATACACTGACATTTCGATTTCCTCTTTTGTGGTCCTCCCCCCCCCCATTTGTCAGGACTCTCTTGCAATTACCAGTTACCTGTCTCAAACCAGGTTAAAACCAGCCGACCAACCAACCAGACAGGATACATCAGCTCACTAGCAGGAGGGATGTGAGCGGCTCAGACACCTGGAGGAGGAACTGGGGGACCCGTGTGCCGCGTGCTGGATGAGGGGTCCTGCCACCGGGCCGGCATGGGTCATTCCTGCGGCCTCCTCCTGGACCCAGGCCGCATCCGGGCTCATGCACGTGGCCGGGAGAGTGGCTGCCCCAGGTTACGGGCGAGACTACGCCTCTTTTCCAGTCCCTGCTTATCAGTCCCGGAGAGGTGTTCCAGGTGGCTCTGCTTGGGACAGGTCCAGGAAAATGGGGTACTGTGACCGATCGTGCTTGGGTCAAGTGCCTAACCTCGTGTCCAGGAGGTAGGCTCCGTTCCCACAAGAAGCTTGCCGGAGGACAAATGCATCGGGCAGCCCCAAGGATGGTCACCAGAGCCGACTCTGTGTCCTCGCCACTGGTCTCCCTTGAATTCCTGGGGCAACCAGTCTGCACCGTCCACAGCGGCGCCCACCAAGTGTGGCCCGTATGTGCTCGCGTTTCTGCCCTGGTCCCTGGGGAGGCTGAGCTGATTCCGGCAGCGCTGGCCTGGAGCCCCCCTGCCCCCCTGCCCCCCTGCTCCCCAGTGCCACCGTCTCTCGTCCTCCTCCATGAACCGGAAGTGGGGAGATTACACTCAGGGAGGTTGGGTTCTTAGATATTTCACTCAAGTCCCTTTCCCCAAAGGCCTTAGTTCCAAGTCGCTTTCTCCTATTCCTTTCGCCTCTTTCCCGGGACTCAGCAAAAACGTCACCTTCTCCCAGATCTGCATGGAGTGCCCATCCACTGTGCCCCACGAAGCCCCCACCCCCCGCACTCCCACGCCGCCAGGATGCCAACAAGAGGCCTTTTGGTCATTTCTCACCACGGCAGCGGACTCTCCTGAATGGCGTGGATTTGGGAGCCCCTGGCGCCGTGCTGCGTGAAGGGGTTCTCAGAAAACCTGCCAACGAGGGGATGGGCTTGTAAATCGAGGGAGGTAGACCAGATGGCTCTGAGTTTCCTTCTGCTCTTAGTCATCATTGAGTTTCCATGACTCTTGCATGTCTTAGTCTAGCCCAAGTACACATATAGGAAGAGTCCAGTTTGCGCAGCAAAGTTGAGACTCTCGGTGACTGTGCTATGCTGCTGTCACTTCCACCTCCGAAGACGGCGTGAGCCACAGAAAGAAGCCTGTGGTTTAGACCCGGCCCGCCCTGGGCTTAAATTCTGATTCTACCGTTTGATAGACACGTGAGCGTGAGCAATTTACTTAATCCCTTTAGCGTCTTTAAATCCAGACTCATGCGTCAAAAGGACAAAAACAAGAATAACAGTGATCGTCATCCAGGAATATCACGCAGGTTCGCAAAGGTCTTGGACGTGCAACCATGAGCCTGGTGATGGCGCACAGTAGGCACTCAGCAAATTGCTTATTGAATGAACGAAGCAAGAGCATCCTGCCATCCAGTCACTGCCCAACGGAGACATGCCAATCGGACGCTCTGGTCTAGGTTCCAGAACATCCACGGGATGTCGGCGGAACTAACAAGAGTCAGTAATGCAGTGAGGCTGTATTACACCCGCCTTCCACTGAAAGCCACTGAAATCCCCCATTCCCTGCTCCTGCTCTGCCATGACAGTGGTAGACGTCCACTGGCCCTTGTCTGACTTGAGAGCGTGTGCCCTGAAATCCATATACTTCAATTTTTATCACCGTATATCTCGGGCTCTTAATGGGTCTGCATTACTTTATCCATCGCTGTAGTTTCCCCTTGGGATTTACTTGGAGGAAGGCCCTAGCTGCGTCTGCTGAGGTTTTAAGTGGGAAGAGCTTGCATGCGGGGCCCAGCACAGTGCGGGCCCCAAGGGACAGGAAGAACATTCACGTCTGAGAACAGAACAGGAAATGCTAGCGAGTGTTGCCTACGAAATACAAATTAAATTAACTTTCATTAAACCTGATTTAGAGTTTGGAGGCTTGTATAACACATAATACAATTAAAAAAAAAATAACTCAGAAGAATGTGGAGTGACAAACACCCAGATTCGGGAAAAAGCTGGGCCTTTATTACCCTTCTGCAACTCATCTCATTGGGATCATTATTTCTCCTTTGAATATAATAATATTTTTTAAATGGAAAAACTATGGCACAAAGCAGGGAGATCCAGCTGAATAGGTTATGTTTTCTATTGGACTCTGTCCTGAATGGGTAAAGGGATAGATGTGTGTATTACTGAAGGGCTGTCAATTGTGACTTGGCACTGCATTGAGGAAGAAAACCCTTGACCAGGAGTCGAGAGACTCGCCCCGTTCACTGTCCAGCTGAGTGACCTGGAGCAACCTGCGTAACCTCTCTGGGCTGCGGATTCTTCCTAACGCGGTCATATCACTGGACCAGGTCAGACTGGTATTGTGAAAGCACCAACAGGATCCAGACCCCGCCACACACACACACACACACACACACACACACACACACACACACTACACACATGCAGCAGCCGGAGCAGCTCCACATGTATTTGTTTTTTAGGGATTTCATGGAAAAAAAAGCTGTGCAATTTAATGATCACAAGAATGTGCTTTAAAATCAAAATGACAGAGTCTGAACGTCACCCCACCACTGGCCAGCTGTGTGAAGTTATACAGGCCTCCATGTCCATACCCGTGTAATTAATATTACCAACAATAGATTATTATTTTTTATTGTTCCCAATACTCACTTATAACGATAACTATTTATAGGAATGTCAGAGGTTTAAAGAAGTAAGGCGAAGTGCTTGCCACACCGTCTGGCACTCAGTGTCCATTTGTAATATCATCACACTTGGGGAAAGGCATCAGACACCTAAAAGTGGTTTTAAAAACCAGGGGTCTAAATGGTCTTTAAAATTCCTTCCAGTTCTAAAATCCCCTTTGGTAAAAAGTGACTCTTGTGAGACAGCGGGACGTGGCCATCGCCAGGGTCCCTCTGATTCCTTGACTTGAAACGCGGTTCGTCTTATACTCAAGCGTCTCAAGGAGAATTTACACAGCCACGTTGACCTTTTTGGGCGCAGCTCTCTGAGTTTTGACAGACACGTACAATCGCGTAATCACCTTCACAATCCACAAACAGTCCCGTCGCGCAGTGTCCTTGTGCCTTTTTGCCATTAGTCTTCTTCTCTCCCCGCCCAGCCCCTGACAACCACTGGTCTGTCCTTTGTCTCTCGAGTTTTGTCTTTTCTAGAAAGTCATGTAAATGTAGTCACATAGTGTATAGACTTCATTAGACACTGCCAAATACTGTTTTCCAAACAAAACAATTTTTGTACTCATTTAGGAGACTCCCAATTCATTCACGTGTTAGCTTTCAGTGGCTGTTGTAACAAATTACTGCAAAATTGGGGGCTTTGAATGACACAGATTTATGACCTTATAGCGTAAGAGGTCAGATATCCAAATTGGAGCTCATTGGGTTAAAACCAAGGTGTCAGCAGGCTGAGCTCCCATTTGGGCACCTGGGGGCGATGTTTCCTTGCCCCTTTCCGCTGCTACTGGCCGCCACATCCTTCGCCTGGGGCCACCTTCCATCTTCAGAGCCAGTAGGGCCAGGGAGTCTTTGTCACATTGACCCTTCCACCTCCCTCTTCCGTTTAACGCACACTGTAACTACAGCTGACACCTGGCTACTCCAGGATTATCTTATTTTAAAGCCAGCTGATTAGCAAATTTATTTCTATTTGCAACCTAAATTGCCCCTTGCTGTGTAAACATAACATATGGACAGGTATGGGGGAATTAGGAGGCGGACATCTTTGGGGATGGGGGGGTGGGCATTAGTCTGCCTACCACAGTCTGCCACTTTACAATCATATAATATTGTCAATTAATAAAAATTAAGTCATTCTAATGGGTGCATAGTTGTAGCTAATTATGGTTTTAAATTACATTTCCCTAATCGCGTTGAGCATTTTTTCATGTATTTCTTTGCCATCATATCTTCTTTGGTGAAATGTTTGTTCAAAACTTTTATCCACTTAAAAAATCGGGTTGTTGTCTCATAGCAGAGTTTAAGAATTCTTTATATATTCTTGACTGTAGTGTTTTATCAGATATGCACTTGGAAAATATCTTCTTCCAATCTATGCCTTTTCCTTTTATTTTCTTTAACGATGCTTTTGAAAAGATTTAATTTTAATTTCACCGATATTCAATTTATCCCTCTTTTTCTTTTATGACTCATGCTCTTTGTGTCCTAGGAAACCTTTGCCTAAACCCAGGTCACAAAGGTTTTCTCCTAGAAATTTTATAGCTTTAAGTTTTGCATTTAGATGTGGTCCATTTTGCATTAAAGTTTTGTAGGTACAAAGTGTGGGCTCAGGTTTATTTTTTTGAACATGGATGCCCAGTTGTTCCAGCACCATTTTTTGAAAAGAAGAAATTTAATGTTTACCTATAAATATTTCTTTCGTTTAAAAAAAATATTAAAGGAAAACATTTCAGCTCTTTTGATTCTTCATTACTTCAGGACTTCGCTGTTTTTTTTTATTATTATTATCTATGCGCTAACGATAACACACTCTTGAAACTGAAACATTCATTCATTACAGACCAGGTTAGACATCGACCGAGAGGGCCAATACACATTCCTAGATTTATGATGAATAATTGTTTTGGCACTGTCACGAGTAGGACCTAAATAATATGATTAAGTATTTAGCCAGTAATGGAAACTCGTTAGTGAATTCTATTTCATGCTTGTTCGCACCTGCAAACAATTTCTTCTGGTTTAAGGGACTGTCCCTCCACCTGCTGCACATCATTTCACTCGTCTGGCCATCACTCACCGCCACGTAGGAAGTACAATGAGCTCTCAGTCACCCTTCACCTCTGGCCAATGACCGCTTCACGCCAGCCTGCTGCCTTCACCAGCACAAAGTCTCAAGAGTTCTGTGATTGTCCTTGAGATGTGGCTCGGGATGGCTTTGGAAGTCACTTAAGCCAAGAATAACAGCAGAGGAGGCCCATGGAGCAGAGATTCTTGAAATCACACCTGTGTGGGTAGAATACACTCTGACATTTGCTTTCTGTGACCATTCAGTTCAAGTGTTCTATTCTGTTTATGTGGAATGGCTGGAGGAAGGAAGACTGCGAATACCTACTGATTTGGAAATCTCTGGAAATAGCCTTGTGCCAAAGGAACCGGTGATGCTTGCCCTGGACTCAAACATCACTGACTGATGCAGAACACAGAGTCTTTGAATACAGAGCACAAAGCCCTTGACCAGACCGAAGCTGCATTTGTAGGGATGGGTATGGGCATTGACTTAACCAACAGAGCTGGGACTGGCTGTTTCCGTTTGTTTATTTTTCCTGCGTGAGTCACAAGTTTCCCTCATCCACCGTTCTTTAGAGTAGAAAGTGGCGAGGCCGCAGCGACTCGGAGTTCATGCTCTGAGATAGTTCATCACGGTCTGGAGGTAGCTACCGAGCCGGACCTGGGGTTCCTGGTGTGAGGGGCAGCAAGGACGCAGCCTGCAAAAACTTGACGAACGCTTGGAGCGTGATGCCCACTACCCACCTTCGTGTTGATGGCCGGGTCAGGGAGTCCTGCCACAGAGACACGGGTTTTATTTTGTTAGCTTCCCAAACACGTTTGAGCACGGGACACGTGCGTTTGTGCCCCCCCTGCCCCGCCCCACTCACCTTTGGGAAACACTGACCCAGAATGCCGAGAGCTAGAAGGAGCTTCGAAGTCACCCCATTTCTGTGACTTTCTTCTTCCTCTGTCTTAACTTTGGTTTCCACTCCCATAATCTCAATTGATTTAATTTTTCTTCCATCCTGTTACAAATTTGATGTTTTCAAGTAATATTGGATTGGTGAAATACATTTTTTTTTTAGTATCCATAAAGCAATGCATGAGAATAGTGCTAGTCCTCTCTGACTGTAAAGATTATTATTCACTAGTCTTATTATTTTCAAGGTTAAACAAAATATTGTACTTGAAAACCCTTAGTAACATGTATAGTAAGATGATCATACTTAGCTCTTCAGAGTATTTTATTTTATTCATTTTACTTTACTTGATTTTATTTTATTTATTTATTATTTTATGTCCTTCAGTTGGACTAGCTCGTCTGGCCCTGGGAAAAACGCTGAAAAGATGAGGTTTCTCTTGGGGCAGACACGGCCTCTGATTTCTGTGCCACTCATGGGTGCCCACTTTCTTTCCTGCTGACCTGGATGACCTGCTCAAGCCTGCTCCCCAGAAGGGATGAGGCGGGAGTTACGGACACGTGGAGATGCCTGCGGGAAGTCGCATGTCCGCCCCGGGTGGAGAAGCGGCGACGTGCGTTCGCCCGGGGGCCGCTCCGCTCTTGTTGCTGGGGGTGCGCGAGGCCCCTTGTTCCAGATCTGGCCCCATTGGGAGGATTTATTGGGTCTGTCATTCTGGGAGCTTTGAGCCTCCCTGAGAGTTTGTATAGTCCTGTGTGATCTGGGGAGACATTTCACAGCCTCCCATACGACTAGACTGTTTTAGGGGAGTCGGAGAGTGACGGAAGGATCTCTGACAGTCATTAGGGTCCTCCCTATTAATGCTTTCATTTTAAAGAAAAAAAAAAAAACCCTTGGGTCTCAGAGAGGTCATGTGAGTTATCTGAGGGTGCACAGCTCACACCTGGGACGGTGGCTTCTCTGAGGGGGGGGAGGGCGGGAGGAGACGGGGTCTCAGCCTCCGGTCTCCAGTGTTATTTGAACGCCATTCTCCACCTGGCTCCTGAGAAGGTCCCAAGTTTCCAGCGAAGAAATCTTCAGTAGTTGGAGCTGAGGTGGACGTAAGCCCTCGGGCGTCTCCGGCTGAGATGGAGCAGGAGGGGACTCAAGTCCTTGCAAAGATCAATAGAGACACAAGAGGCTTGGAGACTTGGAACTTCTGTTCCTTAATTTGAGTGTCAAATTTGCAAAATAGAAATAACCTCTCAGGAGCATCTCTTTGCATTAGAGGATTTCAAGCATGACCCGCGAATCAGGCACAGGAGCAATTAGCAGTGTGAGTCGCGTGAGTCACAGTCCAGAGTGAAACCTCCTTGGAGAGACAGCTGCATTTCTCCTCCCCAGAGGCCTCGGCAGCTCAAACGAAACCGCCTCCTGCCTCTGAGGCCGCCCCGAGGGCTGGCATCTGGATAGGCCTGATAAGATCTTTTCATGTGACGGGCCCAGGATTTACAAATAAAATTGAAAACAGGCAGCAGCTCACTGTAGGCAGAGTGAAATTACACAGGTCCTAACCTACCTGTTCAATGAGACACTGAGAAAACGGACTATTAGCATCACTTTTGATAGCTGCTTCTTCTGGAGACAGTCTTGCTCTGTTTGAGAGTTCCATCACCCAGTCCAAAAGGAGTCAGATTACACCTGTAGGCCAGGTTTCGTGGTTTTGTTTTTATTTCTTCCCCTTTACATAAATGAAAATTATTTTTATGGCTCTTTGGAGAGTCACTCAATGATCTGGAGATAAGTGATTTTGTCTTGTTTTATAGCTTCGAGAAATGGTGTTAAGGAGTATTTTGACAGAATACCATGCAAGTCAGACAATTTTCGGTCAAAGGGAGCGGCGTTTACGCTGACACACTTGATGTGGGCTTCGCAGGGCGCTGTAGCGAGCTCCCGCGGTGAACTAATGCTCGGATTGCCCTCAGATCCCCAAAGCGGACAATGGCTTGGGTGGCTGGGTCTTTATGACCGTGCTCTTGGGGTTGTGACATGCAACTGGTGCAAAGCTGCCCTGGTTGGACCCCACAGGCATCGTTGACCTTGAGGGTGATGAGGCAGCTCTCGTGCCTGGCAACTGCTTTGTACGGAAAACCTTCATCCGCCGACACAGCCGAGCCCAGGTGTGCTACATCACTCCTCCAAATGGCCTTTTCTGCCTCTACTTCTCTCGTTTCCCCACCACGCACAGCAAGATGAGATCCAGGGACACATGGGAGCCTGAGTCCTACTGCTTTGGTTCACGCACTTGACAAGTGCTGGAAAAACCATGCAAACGATCGTTCTATATCCTTCAAAAGCTCTAAGGACACACATCATTCCAGTGTTGTTCAATGCACCTCATTAAATTCTCAGAATTTCATGCTTATGACGAAAAACGTACCCCTTTGTACTGCTGTTAGTTTATGAGAGCGTGGCAGTATTTTACATTTCTCTTTTTGCATTGGCTGCCAGGAAGCTCAGTTTTCTGGCAGTTTTTCTCTCCCAAGACATTTGTATTACATGGATTTTTCTCTTTTTTCTTGTTTTTAATTATTCTATTGTATCTGTGTCTTGCAGTATAAGCCACTAGAAATAAGTACATTTATTCTATTTCTCGAATATTTAACTTGATTTATCTTTGCTCCTCATGTCCTTAAATTAATGTTTTTTTTTTTTTTATGTTGGGAAATATTCTTTTTAAGAGTCCCTTCTTAGGTATGTCACCATGGATAGTGGTGGCAGGGGAATACTTGGTATTTGTGGTTCAGAAGAAGTTTCCTGATTTGTATGTCAAGCTTTTCTACCCGTATTGGGGAAGAGCAGTATTTTTAAACTTCAGTATTATGTTCTGATCCAGTAGGCCTGGCAGAGGGCCCAGAAATGTGCAATTAAGCTTTTTTATTAAGGGAATGTTCACGCAGGGGATTCGAAGCACTATTGCGGATACTCCAAGAAGCACGAGCTCATCAAGGTTAAAAGAAGTGAGAATGGATGGAGAGAGTAATTTCATCTCACAGGTCAAGGCCAAATGCTGATTTTATTCCCATAGAATATTTCCATCTCAATGGAGCTGAAAGGGAGGTGACCTAGAATGTGGTCCCCGCTTCGCCTGGCATCCTGGTGACCTTGGGGAGCTCATTTAGTAACCATACCTCTCGATCGCCTCACCTGTACCATACATCAATGGGCTTATCATCCAAAGGCCTCTTTCTACCTTGAAAATGCAATGATTCTTCACCACCCTCCAGGGAGATGGTGAATTCAGAAACAGGAGGCATTTTAGTGCCACCGGATACGCAGTGAGCTTGGGAGAGCGACGGGAAAATCCCTTCCTGCACAAAATGCACATGGCTCGGCTTCCCGCCAGGGACGCTGGGACACGTGCATCCTCTCGTCCTCCACCAGAAACGCGAAAAGCAAAGTCACGAGTCGTGCAAATGGCTGTCTCGCCAGCAGGAGTCGGAAGCCCAACGCGATCGTTAAATGTTCACCGTTGATAAAATCGGTCTGTGAACTTGATTTTACTTGGACAAAGGGAGCCTGGCCGCGAAGGCCCCTGGCAGGCACCGGGCGGGCTGGCCGGAGGAAGGGAGCTCACTGCCTCTCCCCGTCTGGATCCGCTGTGCCCAGCGACTCCCCCAGCGTGGAGGATGGAGACTCCTTCGCAGCCGCGGCCACTTGAAATTAATGAGTTCATAATCCCGTGTCTCTCTTGGAAGCAGTTATGACCAAGACTAATTACCTTTGGTATGAAAAATTCTCATTCCCCAGCAACCTGAACTTTTCTGTTGCTCTACCTTACAGCGCGGCACTGCGTTTTAAAGGGAGAAGATGTAATTAAATTAGAAGTCATGGTGGAAGGCGGCGGCGGCTGACGATAATTGCTTTTCAGAGACCGCTGTAATTGGCGCTCCAAGGATTTTTATTTCAAAGCATCCAAGTCAATTTAGAAGGCTTGCTGAATCTGGACTTGAGCTGCCTTGACGAAGACACTGTGTCTTCATGTGTCTCGGCTTTCTTAAATTTAACTAAACTGTTTTCAATGATTGTGTTAATAATTAGAGGGCCGTGATGCTATTTCACAGACACTGGGAGATAAAATTCAAATTCCCCTTCTGCCTATTTGTTAAAGTCGTAACCACAAAATGTACACAATCTCTGTTCATTAACTGTTTGATAAGCCCTTTAAATTTCACAATGAGTCAAAACACCATCCTCATTTGGTACTTCCCATAAAGTATTTAAGACATTAAGCCAAGGCGTGGGAGGCTGTGTGTCTGTGAACCCCCCAATGCGCCGCCTGCTTCCTCTGCCTGGGTGTCTCCCCCTTTTGTTCTGGTCCAATGAGTAAAATCCGGCTTATCGGTCAAGTCCCTGCTTAAATGCCACCTGTCACAGACGGAACGTTTGCGCCTCCCCCAAACTCACACGTCGAGATTCTAACTCCCGATATAGTGGTGTCTGAGGCCGGCCTTGGGGAGACGACTAGGGCACGGGGGAGGGTCCTCACGAACGGGGTTAGTGCCCTGAACAAAGGGACTAGAGCACGTGCTTTCTCTGTGCCGTGCGAGGGCACGGTGAGGTGGCCCCGGGGCACCCAGGAGGAGGGCCTGCACCCAGAGGCCGACCACGCTGCCACCTTCACTTCCCGCCTCCAGAAGTGCGGGAAATGCATGTTCGTTTTCGAGCCCCTGTCTGTGGTGATCTACTGCGGCCAAGAAGACGCCACCTCTTCCACGAAGTCTTCCTTCGCTGCCGCAAGAGTTCACCACCCCAAATTCCAGATCCTGCGGCTTACGCTTTCTCACCTGCCGTGTGGTGATCACGATCCATTCTGCCAATAAGATGGCCTAACGTCTGTGTGAGCTGGAAGGCCCGTGACTCTGTGCTCACCTTAAAAACATCAGCTACGACACAAAAACCAGCTAAACACTAGTGTCGTCCCAACGAAATGGTCACCTCTAAGCAGCAGGTGCTAATTCATTACCTGCAGAATGGTATTTCGTGTCTGCAAGGAGGCACCGGGCTCCTGGGGTAGACATGCTGCTTTGCTGTGTGACCTTGGGAAAGATATTTCACTTTCTCGGGTTCCAATTTTCTTGTGTGCAAAACAAGTTCATCAAATTAAATTATCAGTAAGATCGCTTTTGCCTCCAGTATTCTACGGGTGTAATGATGGATGGTGCAAACCTTAAACTTGTGTGCAAGGTATTCCTGGCATTAAAGCTAATTAATGACCCACCTCTCATGCCAACGGAGATGGGATTTCTCCTGTGCAATTACTGTTTCTGGCCTCGGAGAGACAAAGCAAAGCAAAAATTCATTATCTTACCGTTTCATGCAAAGTTGATCAGTTCTGTGGAATATACTGGGTAATTAATAATCGGATGGAATTCTCCACCTCATTTTGCAGCATCATCTTGACAAAACTCCAGAGTCCCTCCACTTTTGCAGAGAACACACTGAATTCTGTCTGTAAATGTTTGCTGGTTCTGTGGAAGATAGGAAAAAACTCAATGAGAGATCAAATAATGGCCAACGTGATAACCTTTATTAATTATTATTACTTGTAATAATAGCAGTCGTGGTAATAACGTTAATTAATGTTTACTGAGCACATACTATGTGCCAGACACTGTGTGCGGGATTATATCATGTACACAATGTCGTGAGGTAGGAGCCCTCATTATCTTTCTTCTGAGGAAGTGAAGCCTCAGATAGGTCAAGTAACTTGACTAGGATCACACAGCCGGCGTGTGCCAGAGATGGGATCCGAACACAGTCTGAGCTGACTCCAGAGTCCCAGCTTTCGGTGGAAGGGTCAAGTGACACACATGCAATGCCACTAATCACGACTAGCACCCAGGTTGCAGAGGTCTGGCCCCGTGAGGCATTACTAGGGAGGCTGTATTCAGCTGTGACATACACATCCAGCTAACAATTCTGTCATCCCATCCTGATGGTGGTGGGGGTCCCCATACATCCAGTCGATGCTCTGACACCACCTGGGGGTCCTGCAATGCGACTCAATGCCGACCCTGTCTACCTGGAGCCAGCCTCACATCCCACGGGGGAAGGGCTCGGTCCTACCAGACCGCCCCCCACCCCAACTTCAGATGCCGATCCTAAGTGCGGATTGTCACCTGCGTTTCTGTCAGACTGGCTCAGAGGTTCCAATGACCCCCTCTGTGGGTTCAATTAATTTGCTGCAGAGACTCAGAGAACTCAGAGAG
Source organism: Eidolon dupreanum (assembly GCA_028627145.1). Lineage (NCBI taxonomy): Eukaryota > Metazoa > Chordata > Mammalia > Chiroptera > Pteropodidae > Eidolon > Eidolon dupreanum. The sequence continues at coordinate 151,633,705 of CM053507.1, read as the reverse complement.
ACATTTTACTCACTAGATCACTCGTTTATTACAAAAGAATCTAACTCAGGGACAGCTGGATGGAGGAGACACCCAGGGTGGGGCCGGGGAGGGGCGCGGGGCTCCCACGCCCGCTCTGGGGGTGCCTGCACGCGTTCCCCAGTCTGCACGCTCCCTACACCCTGTCCCTGGGTTTTATGGAGTCTCCATGACAGTCAGGACTGATTGAGTCCCCGGCCACTGTTGACCGATTCGGCCTTGGGTCCTTCTCTCCTTCCCAGAGGTCCGAGGCGGAGACTGGAAGCTCCAGCTTTCTAGTCATGTGGTTGGACCCCCTGAAAACCAGTCCCCCTCCATGTGTTACCCAGAGCTCTTCCGAAAGTCACTTCACGAACATAACAAAAGACACCTTGATCACTCTCATTTCTTAGGAAAATGCAAGGGTTTTCGGAGCTCTGTGTCAAAAATGGGAAAGAAGACCAAACTTATATTTCTTATAATAAATCACAATGTCACAATGCCTCTGCCGATACTCAAAATACAGAAACGGTCTTAACCGGGTGGAAATGGTTGCTGCGTTGAATCCACTGAGTGTCTCCACCTTGGCCTCAAGCTACGGTGGTTCCTGCATGGGTCCCCCTTACACCTTCCACTTTCCCAGTGTCTTTATTACTACACGGGGTCAGTATCACCTGTCACAGCATGGCAGACCAGGACCCTGCCCCTGGGTTAAGACTGGTTGTCGTTCATACAGTAATGATTATGAATTAAAAAATGTTACTCTTGGTAGACAGGACTATGTGTCAATGTGTTATATGTATTTGGGGCTGATGGTCTGTGTTTTTTGTTTGTTTGTTTGTTTTAGGAGTGGATGGAATGGGAAACTGTCTTGGTCCCTGTGAGCTGCTAAGTTCTGGCGTCTCCGAAGCCCAAGGTCAAGGTGCTGGCAGATTTGGTGTCTGGTGACAGCCCTTTCCTGGTTCATAGCCTTCTCGCTGTGTCCTCACATGGCAGAGGGACGAGGGAGTGCTCTGAGGTCTCTTTTACAAGGGCACTGATGCCATTCGGGAGGCTCCACCCTCAGCAGCTAGGCACCCCGGAGACCCCGCCTCCCGAAACGAAACCAGCTCATTGGCGGTAGGATTTCAACATATGAATGTGGGGGGAAGACGTGACCATTCAGACTGCAGCACCCCGCAAAGGTGCCACCTCCTGACGACATCGCCTTGGGGATTAGGATGTCAACGCACGACTTTTGTGGGGACACAGATATTCCGTCCACGTCCCAGCCTTCCTGAAGCACTGGTCTGGCAAGGACGATACCAAACCATGAACCTGTGACATCTCAGCAGCACCATTCCAAACGCCACTCTCCAGCCAAGCAACCAAGGGCACGCCAGCGAGGTGGCTGACTCCAGAGCTGGCTCCAGAGCTCCTCGGAGTGCCGGGCAGCGAGAAGGGCCCCCAAACGCAGCAAAACGAGCAAAATGGGGCACACGCACGGGAAACACCTGGACAACTGTCAAACGGCCGAAGCTGGAACAACCTGAGCATCACAGCTGATGACAGTGTCGGATGATAACCCAAGGGGCAAAATAAATGTCCGCGAGCCCTTGCTGATGTAGACACAACATGGACAAATAGACGGGAGAAGTGGGAACTCTTCTCTGCAGAAGAATCCCAATTAATACGCATACGTGGAATGAAACGGAGACTCATCTGGAGCCGAGCACGGTGCCAACTGCCCCGGCAACATCTGCCGATAGACGCCAACACTGGTGGGGGAAACTTTAAGCAAAAAGGGTATTTGCAGAGTTTCAAAGGCTCTCCCCCAAATATGTAGCTATTGCAAAGGGGGAAAGTAACTACAGTGGCGAATTCTGGCAGACCACCTTAGACGAGTGACCACAGTTCATGTCACCCATAATTCCCATTGAAGACCACATGACACACGGAGAAAGGCACGTCACCTACGTGGCACCCTTTCTGCTAAACACGCAGCCCCAATTTCGTAATGAGAAAACATCAGACAAACACGGAGGGAGGAACTTCCTACAAAACAGCTGGCCCGTAACCTTCGAAAGTATCAAGGGCATGAAGAGGTAAAGACAAAGAAATTGTCATAGGCTGGAGGAGACAGGAGACATGACTGAATCGATCTGAGATTCTAGATCAGTCCTGGAGCCCAAAAAAAGGCCTCCTGAAGACCAGCGAAATCTGATGAGCACTGCGGTGTACTGGGTAGGCGCGTCGAAGGCTAATTTCTGATCATCGTTCCACGATCGTGTGAGGGTCAACATAAGGGGAAGCTGAGGGAGGGTATGGGGGAGCTCTGTACTAATTTGCATCTTTTCTCCAAGTCAACAACTACCTCAAAATAAAATGTTTTTCACAAGGAATCAAAGAAATCCAAAATGGAGAATTTTCTAAGTTGTGGCATCTAACGAAAACGTTTCCCTCGCCTCATTCATAAAGCTTATGAAAGTGTGTATAGGATGTATCAAAAAAAGCAAAATATTTGAAGAAAAAATAAGTTATTGAGTACAATACGGACAGGTCGACTTAGAAAATAGCTCATTCAACAAGTCTGCTTGGCCCGCCTGCTCTGTCTGAGCTCCGTACTGAGCTATCATGAATGTATTTTCTTCTATATCGTATAACCTTTGTTTCGAAATCTTTCTGACATACGAAGTCAGATTCTCCAGCTATAAGCCTATCTATTTTCTTTGAAGAAATTGCTTCTGGCTAGATCTTGCCAACCAAAAATGCCCTGGGTGGCTGTTGGCGGTTTTATGGGTTTCCTTGTGTTACCCTGGATGCTGCTGGTTACGTGAGGGTTCGGGAGAGTTTTGCTCTATTCCATTCTGGAAAAACACATCACAGTGCCTATGAGTCCCCCCAGGAAATAAACGAGACGAGGCCATGGGGCCAGTGTGCTTGGGAAACGTCAGGTCGGCTGGTCCCTCATTTCACAGGAGAGAAGAACCAGCAGCAAAATCTTGACAAGATGCTATCAAAAGGTCCCTGCCACACCCCACCGTGAATGCTACTGTCACTTTAATGTGATGTGACTTAATTTACGGTAGCTGGGCTATGGCTTCAATTATGTACATAATGTGGCGTGGGAAAAATCAATCTAGCCTGAGAGTTTGGCCCGCGGATAACTTTAAATTCACACTTTGGTGAGAGAATTACATAGTGTCTTGCAGGGAAAAGTGGGAACTTAATTATGGGACACTACGGTGGCTGTCGCTCAGTCAGTTGACGTGACGTAGGTTTGGCTTTTCTATCAATTTCTTCTGCATGCTTCAGCTTCAGCGCT